>NW_004624779.1:689358-718354 GCF_000247695.1 Heterocephalus glaber | reverse complement strand
ATATTGCAGTACAAATTACAATGTGTTATGTTACTCCTAAATCTCTAATTCTTATCCTAAAGAATATCATCTACTGACGACTAAACTGTATTGTGAACTTGATTGGTTTAAGAGCTGTCTAGGAGATGAGTAAAGCCAACTTATGGGTGTGTCTGCTGTGTCACGCAAGTGTGACACTGGGTATTGTATCTGGTCCCTGGCCCCATCCTATCAGCCATTTCCCCCTGGTAGCCCTGAACTAAGCAGCTTTGCTCTGCCATGACTTTCCACCAAGATTTCAGTTTTGGAGCCAGTCAACCATGGACTGAAACCTCTGAAACAATAGACCAAATTAAACATTTCCTCCTTTCTGTTGCAGGTGTTGGGTATTTGCACCACCAACTTGAAAAATGACTAATACAACATGGAATCATAAATGCTTGCTTTTCTTTAGAGATAGCACACAAAAAGACCCAAACTTACTACAGCATTCCCTTTCTGATCTGAACATAATGCAAAACTACTATAACCAAACATGTATGTTGTTGTCATAAACAAATAGACAAGTAAAACAGAATACAGACATCAGAAATAAATGCCCATATTTTTAAACAACTTAATAACTACAAAATATACTTGAAGCTATTAAAATAAAATGTATTTTAAAATGACTAGTTCTGGAACAATTGGCTATCCATCTGGAGGAAAATAAATTTGGATCCCAATCTTGCATAATATTTAGAAACAAATTCTAGATGGGATACATATTTAAATGAAAAATATAAACAATGAAAATCCTGCAAGAATATCTTGGAAGACACATGTAAAATCTAGTGATGTAAAGGACAATATTGAATAAAACTAGAAATAAGCAGCTTTCTAAGAATAGATAGTCTATATGAGAACACAAAAATTAAAAAATTTATATGGCAAGTTATACTAAGCTAAGGTCATAGACCAAAAAAATGGTTTTTGAAAAAAGTCAGTGCAGTGCATAGAAAAGATGATATAATAAAAACTATTGCTGCAACTTACAAAAACATGGACCAGTGCCCAACTTTTTATAAAGGGACAAAGGGATACCAATAGGAAATTAATATGAATGCATACCCAGATATTACATGACAAAATATATGTCAAAATACACAAATTCAGTCTAATTTTATATAGTGAAAATTAAAGTTACAATGGTGTAGAATTTTACACCAGTCTTGCAAAAAATAAAAATGTGCATAAGATATACAGATTGCTTTGGGGATGGATATCAGGTTAATTATTTCTGGTGAAGGCATCTATTTGTGGAAGTATTTGCTTGTTAAATATCAATTATGTTATATTATATGTTAATTTGGTTAATTATATAAACTGACTTTCCAAATATTAAATATTGATTATTATAAATTATATATGAAGTAGGTTAATTGTAAGAATTTATTAGAAATAGAATTACCAAAAATAAGGTTATATACCCAAGGATGTTCAAACATTCTAGTGAATAGGAGCCAATCAGAGTATTGTGGGATGATTTCATAAATAATTTCTGTTGCCTCTCTCTCTCTCTCTCTCTCTCCTGGTGATCACATCCATGGCCTTTGCAGTAGGATTCATCCCCAGTCCCATTTAAAAAATTTTAAGACTGGGTCTGGGATTTACAGTTGTGTACTGCCACACCTACCTACATCTTCATTTTAATAAAACAAAAATATGTTTTTTATTGATTTTGGATATTATTATTGGAGGTTGGACAATATATGAGCATTTCACCTTAGTGGAGGAAGAGAATAGAGTAAGAGGAAAGATGGGGTATCCAAGTAAAAAAGAAATATTAAAATTATAATACAATAAACTTATTTATCATCATATTTATGAATTTATATAAACTATTAATATATGTACATTTACAAAACTTATTAAAATAACATATTTGGAGTTTACAAGAGTTATTCATGCAAAAAGATATAAATTTGGTGATAAGTACAATAAAACAAATTACATATCAGTGATTATCTGAGATACAAATTTGGTGAGTGAAATTTGAAACCTGAATTCTCAGTTAACAATTAAGATGCTTTTCTCAGTTTTACAAAGCAAGCTCAACAGCTAAGAAATTGAGAATCAAGACTTTTCCTTATTTTCTGATCTTAGTCATGACTTTTCAACACAGTTGATTTAAAAATCTAAAAGAAGTGAATGTACCCAAGGAAGACTCCCTACTTTTGTTTTGAATGGTGAGTTATTTTTTCTGTCAAGATTCACACAACTAGCTTTCGAACATAGCCCTGGGAGGCTAGATCTACAATGTAGTGTACTTCACTTTTCAAAATGAGAACAGCAAATTAGATACCAATTATCTTATTACAGATTTTCTTTAAAATATGTCAGATTTCTTTTTTATGATTTGGAATTTCAGTTCCCTCAGACCAATATTGTTTGTGGTAGAATGGATATTAAGTGTTAGAAAAGCTATTGGTCTCTGCTACATTCTTGTCACACTTTGAAGCAATGTATTGGAAATGTCATTGAATTTTTGAAATTTTTATTGATATTTTCATTCCCTGTGACTCTATGAGAAATTAGCTGATTGTAGAATAACTTTATGGTTTCTATATAGATATGCGTTATAGATGCTTGTGAATATCCTTTCCTTTCATACCGCTTTGGAATTCAGGGTTAGTAGAAACAATCTTTGGATGAATCATATAATAGTATCCATTAGGCTAAATAATTGAGCACTTCAGTTTTCTCTTAAAAATTGTATAAATTACCATTTAATTATATTTTGGGGCAAAGTGCATAAAAAACAGTTGCCAAAGGGAAATATGCCAACAAGCAACAAGAATCCAGTCATGGAAATATGGAGAGCTCAGATGATATCACCAGAGTTCCTGGATCCAGAGAAATCATTTCTGTAGTCAGACATGTTTGTAGATTTTCAGTCATACAGAATCAATAAATTCCCTATTTTCTTTGACTCTTCTTGTGTTACTTGTAACTCTGAGTCAGGGGTATTACAGTCTTCACCTTTGGTTCTGTGACTTCTCCATACAAAGATGGCTAGTAAAGTCATTTAAAAATTAAACAAGCATCCAAAAACTTCAACTCTTCCCTCTCATTTCATTGAGTGCAAAAATAAATAATAGGAGGAGTTTGAGATTATGGAGATGACAGTCTAAAATTGGGAGTAATTTTGTGATACAAGTACTGTGGCATTAAGGCAAATTTGAATTAGCTGTTTTGTAAATAAATCTCAAAACAAGTATGATCCACGTAAGAAAAATTAAAAGGTATCATGAAAAGATTAATGATTTATTAAAGTAGGTCTCTTTAAGTGCAAGAAATGATTTCCCCTAATTCAGAGTAATTAAAATCTATTGTGCATCTAATACATAGTAACAGGAGCTTGATTTTTCCTTTTTTACTGATTCAAGCCAGACTGAGCCATGGATATGACTTTGTGTAATTTTCTCACTGGGATCATTTCCTGGTGTTATTTGCTAACATGAAATCTTTCTGAAAGTAAGCTTTCACCAACCAAATGAGGCTTACATCAAGTTCTAAACCTAGACCAAACAAGTAACTGTTCTCAGAACATTTTCTTTGGATTTATAATCAAACAGATCTACATTCAAATAGCCAAGTACTACTGCTCTGAAACAGAAAACTCATTTCAAAATAAAAAGACAGGGATTTTTTCCAAGTTATATATTCTACTTTTCTGACAGAATTCTTTTTCAATTTACCCTTATAAAAATTAACCATATTTTAAAATTATTTACTGCTGATGCTTGGAGAATTCAAATGTTTTCCTATTTCATAGTCTAAGAAGTTGTATAATATCTGCCCGTTGATTTTTCCATATTTGATAAGATGTCAAGGGTGGCTGAAAAGAAATTGTCTTAAAAACAGTGGCTTGTCATAACTATGAATATATAAAACTCCTTTACAGTGATTGTGTATAGTATTAAAAAGTCTCAGTGTTATAAACACATATTTAAATATCAATTTGAATTTCTGGCTATGACTTATTCTCATTATTATTCTGGATAAAAACTAGATGTGAGAGCAATTCAGAACTGCTGTGTACCTGCTCTAGGTTACTGTTTCTGGAACATCTTTAACTTCTGGACCACTGGAGGGTCGCAATATAGATTGAGGTGTGAAGTATGACTTGTTAGTTATGAGACCCAAGCTTCTGTACCCTCCGATAGGCAAGAATATAGAATGGAAAAGGATATCATGAAGTGAATTTCACAGAATCTAAGGACATATATATATATATATATATATATAACACTTCTGGCTCATCCTATTTCAATTTATTTTCATCTCGCAAAACCAGTCTTAACCTAGAGATAAGACACAGAATAAAGGACATAGAGAATGATTAATCTGAATTAAGAAATCAAATAGGGTTTATGACATAGCCAAAGACATTTGCACAAGCACACATCATTACTCAAAAGGGGAGGGGCAATTGCAAGTTCAATTAGAAACATGGCTTGATAATGAAAGTCTCAGTTTGAATTTTCTTCACTTGTTTTTGATAGCAGCCTTAACACCTCCAAAAGCCTGAATTACTCTTATTCTTTATACATTGGATTGAGCCAAAAATGTTAACTTGTATTAGAAGGAAGCCATAAAATAACTTTTAAAATTTGAAAATTAATGAAACGGGAAGATTTCATACTACATACACTGAAAATTCTGTAAGTAGGAAAAAACCCTTACTATTTAGCAATCTTTTTACTAACTGCCTTTTGTAGTTTCCCCCAATATTCTTTTTATTTGTTTAAAAGATTTAATATATGAAAGAGAGGCAGAGAACAGAGACTTGATTCTAAGAAGAGACAGCTATTAGGGGTGTCAGAAGCTAAAACACTAAACATACTATATCTGAATTTTTGTATTTGAATGCATTTTATATATGAAGTAATTTCTCAAGGACATTTAGTTCTAGACAATAGTGGATGAAAATATCATGAAATTAAAGTTTCTCTACTAAAAATTGTATTCTATTTTGACTAATAGAAGACAAGACCTGAGGGGTTTGTCGCATGCATTTTGCTCTGCAGAACCTATACCCTGGCAAAACAAAATATGATAATGAACTCTGAATTTTATTTCATGTTCATATTCATCAAATTTAGAGTCAAATAAACAAATATTTAATTATTCCTGTTGTCAGTCTGATCATCTTTTGAAAAAGAGGCGTGTCTTAATTTGAAATAGTACTTTACAGAAATTGTTTGACTCGGCACCTTTATGGCAATAACTTACAGCTGAACAACTTTTTTCTCCAGGAATACTTTTCTCCTACATCGAATTCCTAAGTAAAATGATTCCTGCTTCAGAAATATGTATCGTGATGATTCTCTTTCAGTCTTCTGGGTGTAGACTGTGGGGTACCCTGACTATTTACAGTTTCCGGTGGCTTTGGCTTTGGTGCCTGGCCTAGATTACATCTGCTTCTGTTCCTGCCTTAGATCCTTTGCCTGAATTGGGAAGTGATCCTGTGCAGTGCATTTGCCATAGTGAATGTCTCCGGAGATTGTGTCTTAACTTGAAGCCATACTTGTGACATTTTAGTGGACATTTTTGAATGTGAGCTGGAGTTCTCTGCTCATGTTCCCCAAATTCCAGCCTGAGCTCTAGGGTCCTCCTGATAGTGTGTTAGACTCAAGCCATCTTCCTAGGTGTGTGGTTATGCTCCACCAATGATATTCACAAGACAAATGGAGGTCCTGGTGTTCCAAGGTTGCATTAAATGATCCACAGCTGCATCAGATTGTTGCGATATTTCTAAGTGTTTGACTGAGTATATATCACCTGAAACATACAGCAAAAAAGTGCAAGATTTGGCCAGTTTGCCAGATGCTTTACATACATATGGGCAAACATGTAAACATAGGATGAAATATCTGTAAGTTCCAAGTATTTTGTAACTGACACCGTGAAAGAAGACATTAGTATGAATAACTAATTTAAAATAACTAAATGAAAACAAAGATGTGTTTAACACTAAGTGGACACAGTTTTGGAGTGCCCTAATATTTACACAATACAGGCTGGAATGTTTAAGTCTCACTGCTGTGCAGATGTACACAATGAAACAAGCAACTTCTTTATTTTGTCTATAACCAACCTTTTCTTTCCTTTGAGTCCCCAGCAGCTGGTTTGAGAACAGAGTATGATGAAATGTCGAACCCATACTTATTTTTAACAGTCTTCTGTGATGGTGGTCAGTTTCTTTTGCTTAAGAATACACAGTCTTTCAAATGTGAGCTTCTTTCGTTGCTTTTCCTGTCATTCATCTGTGTACAACTTAGCGGTGTGTAACTTATGCATTCTCAAAAAAGAGGGGGAGGGTTGAAGTCCTTAGATCTTGTAGCTCCTTAATGTTTCTTGTGCCTCTTGCATCTGACATGATTAGTAGAACATGAGCCTGCATCCTTTTCTCTCTCCCTTCTCTTCATGTTCAAGTTCCATATCATACCTCCATTACACCCCCTTTCAGCTCTTTATCTGCTCAGTCTCCCATGAAGTTTGGTCCTAGAGGTCTTCTCTATAGGCTCTGTAAATATTGTAGAATCTCTAGCCACTTCCCAATCAGGGCTCTGAGACACTGTAGCTTCTAACCTTGTTGTCAAGAAACCGAGAGGACTTTAGAGAAGGAAAAAAAGATTGTTCCGATGATGTCTACAGCCCCAAAGTAATAGCCCAGATTGGTACAAATAAACACACAAAGCAGTCTCTTCCTACAGTCTCAAATGCCAGTGGGGCCAGAGTTTTCCATTTCACCTCATGATCGACTTGTTCTGCTGAAATATCTCCCTCCCTACCTCACAACTTAAATTAGACAGTCCCTGTCTTTGTGTCTCCTCATGCACCTCCATATCATAGGTTGGAAATTTGTGGGGTTTTCTTCTAGGTCAGGCTCTCCTTCTGCCAACCACATGACTAATACCCATAGATATTTTTGCTACACAGGGAAGAATTCTTAATCCAAATCATCCAGGATTAACTACTGATAGGTTAAATGGTAGCCACAAGAGTATAATTTTTAAAAACTTCTTTCAGTTGTGATGCCTTGAAAAGCTGCTATCTGGAGACAAAATCCTACTCTGAAGAGTCAGAAGGTAAATACTGTATGCATTTCTCTGTGCACTTCTCCCATGTCCTCCTCAGTCTGGTTTTTGATCCCTTTCTTTCTCTCCCTACATGTTTTTAAATATATGAGACCCCATACTTATTAGACCCACAAAGATTTATGCTCCAGTAACAAGCTTCA
Source organism: Heterocephalus glaber (assembly GCF_000247695.1). The sequence continues at coordinate 711,087 of NW_004624779.1, read as the reverse complement.
CTAAACGATAATTTTCAAACTCCAAAGGAGAGAGAGAGAAAGGGGGGAGGGGGAGAGAGAGAGATTATTTGGGAAGGGCAAGGAACTGCAACCCAGGATACATATGCTAGTGTGCCCATTGACATCTGAGGGTACTGTGGTAAAAGGAAGCTTCTAAAGATATGAAAAGTTCATGTACGCTATTTTGAAATGAACCTTCTTATAAGAGCTAGTAATTAGTCATAGGTAATGCTGGCTGTTGCTGGAAGATGTCTTTTAGAAATGATTTTTCTGAAATTGTTATGGTTTCAGAGAATCCTTGTGACAGTTCTTACCATAACCACATGTTGAGAGGAGGAAGCTGCACTTTGTTTGGGTTAGACATAAGTGATGCCATTTTGGTACTGAACACTTTTACAGGGTGTTACCACAATTCCTTTCCTCGCTGCTTTAGAACTCATGGTAGCTTAGATTTTCAAGGCCAGAAGGAGAAATGCTCTTTAGGGGACCAAGTCTCTTTCTCCTAAGGACATTCATCATAAGGAAATGACTTGAGATCTTAGCTACATATGTAAAATTTCTTTATTTTTTACCTTTATTTTACTTACATAATCTAATCACAGGAGTGAAATCCCATCACGTCCATAGGTCCTAACCATATCAAGTGGGATAAATTCTAAAAGGACATGAGTTATTGAGGGGAATTCTAGAATTCTGTCTTCCATAAGAATCTTCACTGAGCCAGGGCTGCATGCTTGTAATTTGACCTAGAGAGGCTGAGGTAGGAGGATAGCAAGTTTGAGGCCAGCCTAGGCACTATGGAAGATTATGGAGACCTGGTTTCAAAGTAAAAAATAAAAGGTGGGGGAGGAAGTACAGCCCAGTGCACAGCACTGGGTTTCATCCTCAATGCTGCAGTAAATAAATATATGTATAAATAAATAAAATTTAAAAATAGATTATTCTGTAGCACATTGTTTAGCAGGGCATGATATTGGGAGCACTCTCAAAGCACTGAGGAATGAGTAGAATAAAAATAAAAGATGTGTTCTAAAGACAAAATACTATTTTTAGAATCAAGAGATTTCATGTGTTTACACTATGAAAACAGCACTGGGTAAAAGAGAAATATGAAACAGAATAAATCTATAGCATAATGCCATTTATGGATATGATACATATTGAAATGACACATGTTTTATAAAAGGATATACACACAGTGAAAGAATATAGATAAGCTCAGTTTAACAGATGGGTATGGTGAGGAAAGCCAGAAGGGGTGATTATGTTAAAAACATATGACCAATGAAATAAGTCATGTATGAAATACTAGTAGAGCATTCTCATGCTCTCTTCAGTATTCGTGAATATACATACTATGTTATGCTTATGATAAATATATAATTTCAGGTTTCACAATTTATACAGTAATATATATCCAGTATGACTTGTGGCTATTTTGGCATTTTACTGCTTGGGAATGTGCGTGATGGGTAATGATATTGTCTATATATAGCCTATATTGTGTGTCGCATTAATAACTTTAACATTGAGTTTATGTTTTCAAAAATATTTTATGATACTAGTCTTTTGCAAAATGTGTAGATTATAGGCCATCCCAATTGCTGTAGTACAGTTTAGGATTTTTTGACTACAGTGATGCAAAGGCAATGCACATTTAGTATAAATTGTACTTCAAAGTTTGAATTTTGATCTTTACTTAGGCTGGGGACGTGTGGTATGATATTCTTCAGTGGTCTTGGACAGGCTCACTGAGCTGCAGCTCCCATTAGGCCCCAGATTATGAGAAGAGACACTGACACTCCACAGTGTATAGCTGGGATATTCAGTACTTTAGATGGGGGATCAATGAATTTTTTTTTTTTTTTGGTACCAGGGATCGAACTCGGGACCTTCTGCTTGGGAGGCAGGCGGTGGAACCACTGAGGTAAATCCTCGGCCTGATCAATGCATTTTCAACTTAAGATATTTTTAATGCATTACAGATTTATTGAGATATAACTTCAGCATAAGTCAAGGAACATCTGTATATATACTTTTGTATTGATTTTAACTTCTTCTACACACTACATTTCAGGGATACTTTTGGTGTCTTTAAAACTTCAATGTAAATTTATATACACTATAAATCATGTAGTATCCTACTGTGTTCTTCACCCTGGATGTCTTTTGACTACAGAGGAGGCTCAGAAAGGAAGGGAAATCAGACCGTGATTACATGTGGAGAAATGGTTTTCTTAGCAACAAGACTCTGCATATTGGGTCAGATATCATCAACACTAAAGAACTTAAGATTCTCTCTCCAGAAGATATTTTGGCACCCTAAGTGTAATTGTTGGCATAAATTATATAGTTTTTTCTATCTGAGTTTATTTCATAGCACTTTCATGAGCTACAATTCCATGCTTTTCTTTCAGTTTTTATCTTTTATCAGTACATGTTTGCAGCATATAATGATTACACTCCTTGTAGGGAGTTGGTCCATGTACCTAACACATCACAATTTTTTTTTCATCCCTTTTCCCTGCCCTTTTCCCTCCCTTTTGATTCCCTAGTCTTGTGTGACTTTTCCTAATAGGTTTACACAAAAAATATTGAAGTTTCTGTTTTACCTTGGCCAAGAACTGTGTCAAAATCTGCTAACTAAAACATCCAGAAAATGTCATTGCTTTTTTATGCCATGAAATACATTGGAATATGTCAACTATTAATTAATGATTTTTTTCCCTTCCAGACAAATGTCATTTAGATTGTTTACCTCAAGAGATGGGCTTTTCTCTCTGAAGTATGGGCATACAGTATTGTGCTAGAAGATAAGATTTTTTTTCGAAAGGTGGTTGCTACTTATAGCTAAAATAAAACATTGATTTAAAGATTCACTTTACTAACTCAGTAATAGATGTATTAGAAAACAACAATTGGATTCATGCTGCAAGAGAATGGAGGCATTTTTGATCTTTTCCTTCCTACTATTTCCCCTCCCACTCTCCAGCTATTTAGCAGAAATACTTGAGCACTTCTGTGTTCCAACGCACTAAGAATTATGGCTTTTATGTTTAGAGAGCCTACTTTCTAGATAAGCACTCTCATGGTTTTCTTAGAGGAAGTGGGAGAAGCAAAAGTGGATTGAGGGCTAGAAGGCTATTAAAGACTTCAGGAAAGTAAAATCATCAGAGGTTAGTGTGACAAGTGCGCCTGATGGAAGGGTTCAGTTTAGGAATGCATCAAGGTTGCTACACAGCAAGAATGTGTTTCCCTAGGAAGAGGTTTTTCGTGCAGATAGAGGAGGACTAGTACTGACTGGGTAGGTAGAGCTAGGGCAGTGTAGACTGGTGAGACGAGACAAGAGAAAGTAGAAAGCAGAGGGGAAATCACAGGATTTGGAGCAAATAAAGTTCTAGAGTATGGAATTTTATAACTTTAATTGCAATATCAGGAGGAGGAAACTAAGTGTATTATCTTCAGCCAAGTCTAATGAAAGAAAGGGAGAATACCTTCAACATAGAAGGTATAGAGAAGATGGCAGAGCTTGATAACAATTCAAAGAAAAATATCAATAGCAAAGGAAAAATAGTAAAAAAGGGTGAGTCCAATGTCAGTTGAAATTGAATTGATATTGAATGGATGATATTGCTGTTTTAAGCAATACAAAGGAATTTGGGGAAGAAACTTTACATGTCTATATTTCAGTAGTGCCTTAATAGATGAGGATGTAGGATAATTTGAATATTTTCTCACATAGATATGTCTATAATATGCTCTGCTATTACGATCATTAAATTTCAGTACTAAATTCTTTGTATAGTTCATCATTAGCTCTCACTGTATCTTTTAAATTACAATGCTAATTGCTAAGCATGAATTACTATACTCTCAACATAAGTTTTTCAGTTTCAATGACATTTTGGCATAGCTCATATATTTTAAAATGATTTTGTTTTAGTGTCCTTCTTTATTGTTGATGGTTGACCAACACTAAGTTGATATAATGAACATGGTAACCTATTCCATGGTTTTAAATCCCGCTGGGATCACTTGTTTCTGTGGTCACTCAATCTTTAATATAGATTCATTTTTTCACTAAACTCTGTTTCTGAAAAAGAGGTGAATCCATCCAAGTAATTACACTAGTACGTTGCGTTTGCATAGTCCTTTATATTTTCCCAATTCATGTCTTGTACATTATGTCATGTGAAAGAAAGTAGATATTTATACAAATACTGGCCTTTACGAAGAATCTTTTATTTACACAGCTGTCTGATAGAGGGGTGTGCTGAAACAACATTTCCTATGCACCTGGATCACCTGGTTTTATAGAAATACTTTAATTCTTCACAATTTAAATGACAGCAACATTTTGAAATGACAGTTTAATTTGAAAATGGGAAAAATACAGTTGTTTCCATCCAGTGGTGACTTTTGTCCTTTTCCTAAATATGGTCACCTATAAATTATTGGAAAAAATACAAATTTTAGGGGAGGTCAGGTGATATCTTCTGTGGTATTCTCATTATTTTTTCACATTAAAAAACCCATGAATTTATTAACAAACATTCCAGCTTCCATCCAAGTAATACTTTTTAATGAAAAAAAAAAATCATCATATGGATTTTTGACTATCAGCTGAGCCGTTACCACTAAGACAAAACCTAAAACTATGATCCATGACTGTTGTATATTACCTTTAAAATTTCTATTTCCATAGGCTACACCTGCTTCTCTTTAGGAATTTCAAGGACAAATTTGAGCTTTTTAATTATTAATTTATTCCTTCTCTGCAGGTAAAATGAAGGTATGTTACACAAATAGATACCATAATGCTACTGCCTTGAGAAACAACAGAGACATTTTTCCAAGTCCTCCTTTCATTTTTACCCTCTTACTTAACAATTCTACATTGGAGGTAAATTTAAAATTAGTTTGGAGTTGCAGTTATTTCCATTTCTATTGAGCTGCCTGTTTTTCATATTAGACATAAATATTGTGGTTACTCTCCAGTGAAAAGGGTAAAATATTTTAAAGCCAGAAATGTAGGAGGCGGTACATTCCGAGTCAGAATTTCTGTGTTTGAGTCCAAAGTTCTACCACTTAGGAACTTCTCCACATTTCAATTTATTCACTAATGAGATGGGAATAATAACATTCTCCAGCTCTTAAGTACCTGTGAGTAGATCAGTAAATGTATAAAAGTATTTGGCCCAATCATCCCACACAGCCCTAAATCAGGTTGCTTAAGATAATCATTTTTCTTACTTTTCAAATTTTACTTTTTAATAATTTACCAGGGAAAATGTATATGAAAATTAGTAGGTATTTACTTTTTCCATGTTCATTATTATTCTATATTTGTATAGAATTTGTATATATTGCACTTATTCTATATTTGTAATAATTTTTGAGTTGATTAATTAATTTAGAGAGAAAAATCACAACTGCAAGGCATAGACTTGTCCAAAGTGGAACAGAGAGTGCTTTGTTCTGGCCATAAGCCCTATGCAATTTCTGCAATCCACACTAGGATTATAGGTTCTTGGTACTTATGTATCCTCTAAAGGATGTCTATCTCAAATCCCAGGACACACTTTAACAATTTTCCTATTTCTTTAACTTATAGGCCTTCTTTGTAAGGTAATACAAACAAATCTTTGGTTCACAATAAGATTATGTTTTATGAGCTCATGTCTAAATAAATTATTGGAATCAGGGAATTAATTCTGTCATAGGAAAGATATTGAAAGTGGTAGTTGGGTTCCCAGAAGAGCACAAAAATTGGTTGATAAATAGAAACTCTTCATTTAAAAAAAATAGCATTTGGCTATTTTATTCAAACCCCTTCACTCTTCTGCTAAATGAAACATGAATTTGAGAGTCAGCTCAGGGACACAAACATTATTTTAAAATATTGACTTATAAGAAAATGCATTCTGTAGCAAATGGTGATAAAGGAAGAGGGAGCTATTAAAAACAAGAACAAAAACAAACCCAGACCTGCAACTCCAGCTGCACCATTTTTGCATGGTTGAAAAGAAGAATCCTGTGCCCTAAGCAGACCCTAGGCACAGCCCAGTGCTGCATATGACAGATGGGCCTGGGGACCATTTCCAACTCACCAGGACAGTTGAGAGTGTGTCGACCTGTGACAGATACCAATGACTATCAGTTGACTCGTCATGAAAGGAAATGCCCATATAATTCTGATTTCACTAATTGTGAGAACGAAGTATTGCAAATACAGACAAAGCCCCTGCCTGGAGTCTCAGGAATCTTTTTTAACAAGTGCCAAATGGGATATGCAGAATAAATTGTTTTCTTCTATTCATTCTTCATTCATTTATTTAATAAATATAACTGCTGCCTGTATCAGTTGGTAGGAAGAACACTAAAAGAGAGCGATTTCAAATGTAAGTGCTTTAGTAGTGGGAGCAGCAGACGTGACGTAGCAGGTATGTTAGAGAACCCAGTCTAGTGTAGGGTATGGGAGGAGGGGTCAAGACAGCACCAAGCCTTAACAGGGAAAATAACTTCAACATAATCTCAGCTTACTGGCTGTGCAGCAGATATTCAGGTGCTGGCTTTGGAGCTAGTGTCTTTTTGTCTTAGGCATTCCTTTAACTTCAATATTTTCAGACTCTTTAGTGTAAAATAGCAATAATAATAAAATAATGAGGTTTGTTTTGAGAATTAATTTAATTCACCTACAGTGTTTAGAAAAAGGCTATATATAGGTGAGATATTTTTGCATATTTATTTTGTTTTAAGCTCCAGCTGGGAATTGACAAAGAAGAAACCACGTTTTCTAGCAAAAGGATGAGTCTACAGAAAAATTTTCAGAGGAGCAAAAGGAATAACGTATTTGGGGAAATGAAAACAATTCCATGTAGCAGTAACCTTAAGTATGAGGTGGGAAGAAGAGAGAGATGAAATTTGGAGGTTAAGGATGGTGAATAGCAAGGACTGAAAGAATTTTAAAAATCCAGTACACATTCAAAAGCTTTCTTTTGCACATTCTTCACGATCTTTGTTTACAAGTAGGGACTTATCCCAAAGTTAATGGGAGACAACTAAAGAAAGTCATCTAAAAGAAATAGGAGGATATTTGTCTTTCATTATCATCACTCTCTTCTGAGCAATGAGAGTGGAGGAGGAAGAGTGGGTTTCAAAGAAGAAAGACACCACTGAAGGATGATTTAAGGGTAGTCTAGATTTAAGGGTGACATTGCTGGGGGAGGGCGGCCTGTCGGGTCTGAGACACATTTCTAAAGATAAAATTTTATGTAGGATTTGCTTGAATGTAGAGTTGAAGGAGAAGCTGGTGTCTTTGATAAATGATTTGGGGACCAAAGGTGATGGTGGTTCATTGACTAAAATGCATGAGAAGAAGATCAGGAGGATGGTGGGGGAATAGGGCAGGTCTTTCCTGCTCCTTGTGGTGTATGTTAATGACGCTGAAAGAAAAAGAATGTGCCCTAGGCAGTTGTACATACTGATTAGTTTCTCCCAAAGACCTTGGATTGGGGATTTGGATGAACTCAAAAGTCATCACACTATGATTGAAATCATGTACATGGATGAGATGTTCAAGGGAGAAGAAGTAGAGAAGAGAAAGTTTAGGACAAACTAAGAAGTCTATTCTGAGCTGGGGAAAGTGTTGCACACTTGTAATCCCAGCACTTTGGGAGGCTGAGGCAGAAGGATTGCAAGTTCAGGCCCAGATGGGGAAACTCAACAAGATATTATCTCAAAATTCAAAAAACGAAAAAGCACTGAGAGTGTTACTCAGTATGAAGGTCTTGGATTCAGTCCCCCTTACTAGACAAAAATAGTGTCCACTGAACTTATTCAAATAGTTCTGAAAGAAAATTATAAGCTAAATGACTCTTATATCCAACAAAAAAAGCAAAATAATACTATACTTCGTGTTCTGAACTTTATTACAACTTTTTCTTTGCCAACATACACTTACCCTGGGAGACAACCCTGAAATGATAATATATACTCCCACACTTGCACAACAAAAAAACCTAGAAAAACACATGACTTAAATAAAAAAGTGCATGATTAAAGAAAACTTTATTCACTTACAGTAATTTAGATACAGACTATTGGAGCTGAAACCCATTTTCCAGTTCATCTAATCAAACAGCCCCATTTTACTAATAAGGGAATTAAAGTTTAGCAAAGTTATGCCAAACTTGTTTCTCTCTTATGCTTTATGCTTAACTTCCTGATTCCTTTTGAATGTGCGCTGGATTTTAAAAACTCTTTCAATGCTTGTGAAGTCCACATATAGAATCCTGTGTAAAAGTAATTTGAGTCAAGCCATTCTAAGCACTTTAGATGTTTTCTAGATATAAATGAGAAGAAAACATTATATTTGTGTTTTAATGCCTTTTTACTATCACAGTTTTTAAATAAGGTTCATTTTTATGAATTTTATGTTCAGCAGGAAAAAAAACTATGAATACAATAAGAGTTAAGGAAATTACTCTTAATAGGAGAAAATGCAAAATGAAAAGGACCTCACATATATAGGAAATACACCCTTAACACACTGGCCCTGTCTGCGTAAGGTTTTAGTTTCCTATCCTATTATTTGTATTTGTTTAGATGAAGCAAGCAGCAAGTAAAAACCAACTGGGAAGACAATCCAAGTAAGCCTAAGGAAACCTAATTTAAGCTCTTTCCTTACGTGTTCTGTCTACAGTGCTTTAGAAAGAACTGTATTTGCCAGTGGGTTAGAGCAGGGTATTATTTTTGAATCAGCCTTTCCTTTTTTCCAAGTTCCTAATACTTCTCATTCTGTTCTAGTCAGACACTTGAATGGTGAAAGTTCTCTATTATTCATCAAATACCGCAAGCTGTTTCTGTCAAGTTTCTCAACTCATTTCCTACAGATATTCTGCAAAAATACAGCCAAAAAACTCCCTGCCAGGTATGAGCCCATCTGAATAAAGAACACAAGAGCCAGACATTTTGCAAAAAAGAAATAGACCGGAAACCTATACTCTTTCCATTCCTGCAGTTTGTTTACTTTGTAGCAGCTGTTAAACCCTACTTCCAACAATCTGATTATTCATTTTTATCTTTTTCAGCTTTCCTCACTAATCAGTGATAACTTCTTCCCCAGAGAAAAAAGACACATCCAGAGAAGCAGTGTTTCTTACCTTGTTTTCAGCCAGGGAAAAGGCATTTAGTTTTAATAGTTAGCAAGATGTGTTGATAAGGCATGCAAAACAAGTAACTAGAGTTTCAAATGAACTTCAAAAATGTGAAAAGGAGAAAAGTTAGGAAAGATGTCCTTTACCCGAATGGAGGAGTTTATAGAAATGCTAGTTTCTGACTAAAAAGTTTAACTATAGGATTTTGGTTTTCTTTTAATATTTAAGTAAGATTCAAATAAAACATCCAAAATATTTATTTGCGTTGAAGCCTTGTTCTGAGTGTCTTCATAGTAAATAATATGGTTTGAAAGACTGAAGTGGCAATAAAACACCAAAAGTGTTTGCTTTAAAATTTTTTTGGATAAATTTTAGCCCTGTTTCCTACAACTTTAGCAAAATAGTACACTTGCATGACTAGAAAAGGGTCTTGAGAAGAAATAAATATGTTGGATTAGAAAACTGAAATTTTCAAATAAACATCGACAAACAATATAAAAATTTCTAGAACGGGATAACTATCATGAAAATCTAAATTAATTTTTCAAAGGTCAAATATATCAAAAATGGCATCAGATACCATGTATTTAAGAAAAATAAATTGAATAATTTGATGCTGATATTTAAACTAATTGTGTAGGCTTTTTGTAGACACAAAACTTGGAAAATTATGTAACAAAAAGCTGCCCATACACAGTCTTAGTCATTGGTGAATATATTTCACTTTGGGAAAATGATTAATGAGCTTTCTAACAAAAGAAGAACCAAGTGTTAGAATTGTTAAATAAAATCTATCTGAAAATTATAAATGGACCATATGAATTGTCAAAATTAACATTTTACAGTCTTAAATTCTATGATTTTAATGATAATTAAAATTTTATATTTTTTAAATCATAAAGCCATATGTATATATTTCTCTCCTATCATTTGCTATGGAGCAAAACATGTTAAAATGTATTTATAAACTTTGAGAGTGAATAATACAATAGAAGCAAGATTATCAGAAAAATAGTAAATAACATAAGATAGTAGAAAATGCACTCTGAAGGAAGAAAGGATTATTAACACGTTTGAAAGTCAGAAAAGATTTCCTGGGGAGGGAGCATTTGTATGACAAAGGTGCTAAAGGAAATGGGGACAGAGATACAAACAAAAATATGTCCACTGAGAGGGAGGTGGGTAATGATACAGACAAATGTGGGGAAGGAGAAGCCCCAGGACAAAGGAGGCCTCTTCAGGTAATTTCCTCTTTATAGAAAACTTTGATACCAGCTGACCCATAGGGAATAAAGTTGGTGGGGATGCACTTTAGGGCTTGAAATTGTACACTGTACTACTTACAGCTTAGTCTTTGGTGTCAGCTATTTAAATGCATAATCCTAATTCTATCACTTATTTGTTACATAGTACCAAGCATAAACTTGTATACTTCAGACTTATTAGCTGTAAAATGGGGAAATACAGCATTTAGGAAAGAAGTTTGGAAGAATCATATAATCTAAATATGATCATAAACTTTCCTGGCGCTCAGTGAATACTAATTGCTAACTGATAGAATTTAAAATAGAAAATAAGTGTAGCTGAATCCTATACTTATTTACAAGTATGGGAAGGACTTTGCAAAGAATGTAATACACAATCAATTCATGACAGCTGGAGAATTATCAAGTAGACAGTCTTTCATTTATGTCAGGTCAATGCTCCTCCTCATAGCAAATAGCATTTTAACCAAATTCTATTACAGCATATTATCTCTTTATTTTCTGTTATACATATTTATGTAAAGGTTCTATTTTATCTAAGCTGTTAGATCACAGAAGGCAATGCACATAACTAATTTAAATCTATAAAGTAAGGTGGTATTTCACCTTACAAATAGATGCTTACTTTTTCAAATGAATGAATAAATGAATAGTGATATTGAAATGCTAAGAATGAGACATTCAAGTACAGTTAAAAGGACTAAGTCTCTGGACATTCCTGAAATACTTCTTCAGTGATCTTACTTTATGTAACATGTGTTATTAATAAGGAATTTTAAAAATAAAAATTATGTACTCAAAACAAAATATCTTAAAGACACTGATGTTTTAGTATTCTAGAAAATAGAAATCAGAGATTTGTATTACTTTAAAATTTTCTTCAGTGTAACTATAATATTTGAATATGTGGGCGGTGGGGGTAGAGAGGAAGAATGGGTTCAAAATAAAAATAAAATAATTCACCAATTTTACTGATTAAAAATTTATATTAGATCCCTCTAAAGATAACTTCATTCTTGTTGTATGAGCTCTCATTGGAAACATCTAAATTTAAGGTTAGAATTGCTGGAGCATATACTCGACAAACCCACCCCTCCTTGGTGACAATTAAGTAGACTCAGGATGGGGGACTGACTGGAAAAACTCATTACAGAAGCTAAGGAGAATGGACAAAGTGGAATTAGGACTCACAAATATTTATAGAAACTGGATTTGGAGCTCATGTATTTCAGAGTTTCAAGGCACCTGGTTGGCACAGTCAGGGGAACTGATGTGCAATTAGGAAAGAGGAAGCCCAAATGGAGAAAAATAGCCGTCAGTTACCTAGTTTTTGTCCCTCACAAAGCACATTATGTTCTGAATTCTGCAAGATACCCTGTACCTTCCAAAACATTTTTCTCTCTGCTCAAGCCTGTTTCAGGCAGTTTCTCATTTTTTGAAATCAAATCATCCCTGACTAAGTTATAGAACAATAAATTTAAGTGAAAAGTGGGCTGAAAAATAAGAAGCTGGTGTTATGCAAGAACAGCTGCAAACAATTTCCGGGTCATTACAGATGACACAGGTCATGCTCAGTGTGACGAAATCTTTCCTAAACTAGTAGATTTCTTGTCAGGCAACGAACAAATATCAAAACCTGAGTGATAATTTTATTTTCCCCTTTCATTTCTTCTTCTCAGTCCATAAGTTCCACTGTTTTAATTTATAGATGGTGAAACTGCAGCCCAAGGAGGGAAATCAGGTAACTCAAGTTCATGGGTCTAGTTTCCAACAGGTCCAGGGACAGATGGCTGCATTCTGTGACCTGTCCAATAGCCCTTCCTATCATCACTTTATTTTTATGGCTATAGAGCTATAATGGAATGAAACAGAATGAAATTTCTATATAACACGCTGAGAAAGTTTTTCCTTCTAAACACAGTCACCCCTTGGTGTTTGTGGGTGGATCTCCCACAGATGGTAATATTTATGTATGCTCAAGTCCCTCATATAAAATAGTGTAGTATTTGCACATAAGCTATACATATACTTCCATATACTTTAAATCATCTCTACTTAACTTATAAAACCTAATACAACAGAAATAATATGTGAATGGTGGTTATGCTCTGCTCTTGAAAAAAGTGATATGAAAAAAATCTTTGTGTATTAAGGAAAGACATATTTTTTTCTGACTCTGATCCCCAGCTGGTTGCATGCATTGATGCAGAATCTCTGGTTATGGAGGGCTGACAATATTTGGATGTATTTCAGCATCCGTCTTTGGCCTTCTCTAGAAACATTCATTGCTTGAAATCATCTAGCCCTGAGGCTTTAAATGTCTTCCATATGCTCAGGATTTTCAAATAACACTTCCAGCTCTGTTCTTCTCCCAGTGTTCTAGAATTTTATTTCCCCCTGCTAATTTGACATCTTCACCTGGGTTTTCAAGACTTACCACAAACCCGACAAGTACAAAGCCAAACTCTTTCTAGCCATCTCCCAAACTGTTGTTCTCCTGTGTATCCATCTCAGAAAATGCTGCTTCCCTTCATCAGTGACTTCACCCCATTAACCCTGGGGTTATCCTGGATCTTCCTCACATTCCACATTCAATCTTCCAGCACAGCATGTCTACTCTGCCTTTGTCACATATCCTACACCTGAATGTTTCTTCCTACTAGTATGATTTCATCTAGTATGTCTCCCAAATCTCCCATTAGCTCAGAGGTGAGGCTTTGAATGGTGTTTGGATCCCAAGGATGCTATCCTCACCAGGGGAGTCATTCGTTAATGAGATCAGCATCTGAGTGCGCTGTTAGGAGAGGGTGCCTGGTTAGAGGTTGATCACAGCTGGCGTGAGCTATCAGGATACTTTCTTTCCAGGTTCTTCCCTTTGCCCTTGGAGCCAGCTAACAACAGACTGTAAACAGGAGTCAAACTAAGCTCCTCCATAGTTAGTTGAGGACATGAGGCGTTGTGTCTCTGTGATGGGGAAGTGACTGAGATCCTGGTCTACTATTGCACTAGAGTCCTGTCCATCACTATTGGATTTTAATTATAGCTACCTCCACAATCTCAATTAGATTTTGTGACTTTCTCTTGTTACTTTAATTTAAATTTTTAAAAAATCCACTTATGGAAAGTAAATATACTCCATCAAAACTCCACTGATACAAAAATAAATCTATACACATGTTCTAGACACAAGTTTGGCAAAGGATGTCCTAACTAAAGGTAAATAGCTTGATACAATTAATAGCATGGAGGCCAGGGTATGGTTATTTTTCAACAGAAAATAAAAACATGCAGTAGCCAACATCCCAGAACATATGACCTTGTATAGTTCCTTTTCAACGCTCTTACATGTGTAAATATTGAATAGTTTCTCTGGTGTGAGAAACTAAAAGTGTAAATAAGGATCAAAATGTATAATTGATAATGTGAAATAGGAAGAAAAGGTCTAAAGGAGTAGAAGTGGAAGGGGTAAGGGAAAGGAAAGAAGGGAAAAGAAAAATATATGAAAAGAGGAAAAAATGGAAACAAAGTCTTTCTCAGAATGATTTTCTGACACGCAATTATGATTCATTTAATCTTCCTGAATAAACTACTACAATGGTTTGAGAACACAAGTACTCTCTATTCAATTCCTTTTATCTATTTGTCCACCTTGACACAAACAACAGCTCTAATTATGGTCTCTTTCTTATAATTCTTTAAGTTAGGTAGTGTAAGTTCTCTGAATTCATTTTTGTAAATTAAATTAATTTTTTATTAGTACATGTTTGCAGTACATAATGATTACATTCATTAGTGTTTGAAAAATATTTTGGTTATTCTAAGTTCCTAACATTTTTGTGTTCCTTTTAGAATCTGTTAATTTCTACAAAATCTTGCAAGGATTTTAACTTGGTTTCCATTAAATGTACACATTAACTTAGGAAGAACGGACTTCTTAACATATTGAATCTTCCAGGGCATGAGCATAGTACTTTCCTCTATTTATTTAGGTCTTTATTTTCTCTCAGCAAAGTTTGCAGTTTTCAATGAACAAAACCCACATATTTCTTACAGTTTTTAATATTTTTATAAGAAAGCCTAATGCTTATATTACACTGAAGAAAGTTTTAACTGAAAATATTGTTCCATCCTTGTATCTTCTGTATCCCCAAACACACACCTATAACTTTGTAACTGAATTAACTATTGTTTTCATGGTGAGGAATCTCCATAAACAAAACTAGCCAAAATATTTACATAAAGTAGTTTGGAATTATGGGAATGAAGAGAGCAGGAGAAGCAGTGGAAATGCTAACAAAGAGTTCATAAACTAGAGAAACTTTGCAGAGTGCTAGATTTTAAGAATATTATAAATTTATGTAAGAACAATGTTTTATTTCAAAAATATTATTTATTTGGCATATGGCTAGCCATAGTCAGAACAGAAAGAAAAGTTTATAAAATTATTTTCATCCATTCTTAGTGTCTTCATTAAAAATGATCACCAGTTTTCAGGTTCTTTTCAACAAAGTGGAAAGAGAGATTCTCTACTTAGTATTTCAGATGGCTTGGGATTTTGATCATCCAAGATTACAGGACATTGAGTCAGAGCAATGACAACAGTACTGCATGGTAAGGATAATTTAAAGCATAGTGATGTCCTATAGCAGATAAGTTGAAAGAACAGAATTTAAAATGTCTTCTGGTTTTTCTGTATGATGGGAAAACCCACCTTTTAACAATAATTAGTTCTTTAAACTTCATAAGATTACTTAGCATTTACTAAAAAAAGAATGAATTATTTAGAAGAGTTCTGTTATGATGAATTTTGAAAACATTTGGAATGATTCAAAATTTGAATTTATAAAACAAGAATTGCATAAAAATACAAATGTAAGTTTGCCTCTCATGTTATTCATTGCTTTTATATAGAAACACAATGGGTTTTGAATGATGCTTTTGAACTCTAAAACTGTTGAATTTAGTTAGTAGCTTTATTAACATTTTTGTAGATTCTTTAAGGGTTTTCTCTGCACAGGATGATGTTATCTACAAGTAGGGAAGGTTTTGCTTTCTCCTTTTGTATTGTGTGTCTTTTATTTATTTATTTTTCTTGTCTAATAGCCTTTGCTATTAGACACAACAGTGAGGAAAGCAGACATGGCTGTGTTTTTCTCAATGGAAAACTTTCACTTTCATACCATCAAATATGAATAATCATAAATGCCATTTTAATATTCAGGAAGTTCCTTTCTATATCTATTTTTTAATCATAAAAGAAAATGTCAGATTTGAGAAATGCCTTTTCTGTATCCATTGAAATAATCGTATCTATTTTCTTCTATTTATGTATATGTTGCATAGAATGAATTGTATTTGTATATGTTACCAATGAACAATCAAACAGGAAAATTAAGAAAATAGTTCCATTTACAATAGCATCAAAAATATTTATTAAAAAATTTAACCAGGGAGATGAAACAGTTGTGGATGGAAAAATATGAGACTGTTTAATGAAATGAAAGTTGTATACAAACAGAAACACTACTCAGGTTCATGACTGGAGATTTAATACTGTTATAACATCAAAAGTACTCAAAATAATCCACAGAGTCAATGCAATGCCTATCAAAATTCTGAAACTTTAAAAAGGAATACAAAGCAATTTCTCAAATTCAAAAATGGATCCAAACAGCCAAAAGAATGTTTAAAAAGGGGAATAAAAATCACACTTGTGTTTGTCGAATATACTACAAAGCTGAAATATAATATCATCCTAGGTGATGTTAGACAAAGCAGTGGAATAGAATTGAGAGCCCTGACATCTATGGTCACTTGATTTTTGACAAATAAGCCCAGTCCATTCAATGGATGCTGAGAAAACTCAATTTTCATAAACAAAAGATGTTGGATGTCTAAATAAAACATAACTCAAAATGGATCAATACTCTAAGAAGAAGAGTTAAAATTAAAACACTCTTTGAAGAAAATATAAGGATAAAACTTAATGACTTTAAATTTGTCAATGGATTCACAGATGCAACATGAAATACGTAGATGACAAAAGAAAAAATAGATTAATTGGGATTTACCAAAATTAAAAAAATTTTTGAATCAAAATATACTGTCAAGAGAGTAAAAAGACAACCCAGGGAAGGGAAACATACTGTAAATCTAATATCTGACAATTATTTTAAATCAATATCATTATATAAATGCTGTCTATGACTCAATAACAGTGAAATAACCCAAGAAAAAGAAAGCGGTGTACTTGAATTGATTTTTTTTCCTGAAGATGTACAAATCACAAATAAGCATATAAAAAGATTTGCAAAATCATTAGTAATTAAGGAAATGCAAACACCAAACCAAAAACACAATGAGAAACCATTTCACCTCTATTGGGATGGATATAATATTAAAAAGGAAAGTATTGTTAATTAAGCAAAGAAATTGGAATTTTTGTTCATTGCTGCTGCAAATGTAAAATGTTGTAGCCACTGTAAAAAAACCACTTTGCATCGGGCATGCCCAGGAGCCCACAGCTTGACCTTCAGAAAGGTCCCAGGTGGCTGTGCCCTGCTCAGTCTGGCTCACCCCGCCCATTTGCATCCAGGAGACTGTGAGGACCCCCCCCACACACAAGCCCACCAGCTGTCAGCTTAACCACGCAGGCAAATGCAACAACAGCACCCCCTCACCCCCCCCACCCCCACCTCTGGCCTCTTAGCTATGCAGCTACCTGGTTCCACACTACAGAGGCACAGGGGACATAAAGCCATTGTCCTGAGTTGCAGAAGTGAACAACAGAGAGAGGGCCTCCCTCAGGTTCCCTGATGAAAACTGAAGCCCACTGGAAAAATGAAGAGAATCCCTGCAGTAGAGGCACACCAGACCACTGTACTTGGTAAGTTGGAGAGATCATCACCTCCCATTTGAACCTGGACTGTCTTTAAGGGAAAGGCAGCTAGAACTTGTAATAGAGCCTTGCAGGGTTTAACCCTGCAGGAGGACAGGGAGCTCAGCTTGGGACTTGCAGCCAGAAATCTGCCTGAATCTCATGGGTCTGTGACTGGCTTACAACTCATTGACTTATAACTGCACACTGCTGCTCACATTGTTTATTGTGACAGCAGAGATATACCCTGAAGGAGGCCCTTCATTTTTATCTTTTATTTGTTATTTTCAAAATTAACACTATTTTTCTTGTTCTTTTTGATTTTTTCCCTTCTTTTTCTACTCTTTTAAAATTTTTATTTTTATCTTTTTTTCTCTTTTTTCTCTCTCTCTCTCTCCCTCACTTCCTTGCTGTCCCACGTTGTTCTTCATCTCACTTTGTGTTCCTGTTCTGCCCTAATTCATATTTCTTCTTTATTTTTCTTTTCTTCTCTCTCCTTCTCTCCCATGTGCCCTCTGCCCTAACTGCTAAGCTTCCCCTATCCCTCTATCTACTATTCCTCCCTCCTCACTCCTTCTAACTCCCCATCCCAAAGGGTAAAGTTGCTATATTGAAGAGATCATTCACTATAAAAATCAGTTGGATTGGTCCTTGCTCTTGATTTAATTCACACAGTTAAAGGTGATATATTAATAACCACCACAAATTATCATTTTCTAAAAGGTACTTGATGCTATTGTGTTGCTTATTATATTACTTGGGCTAAGGTGTTGTGATTGATCTAATCAGTTGTCCTTCCTGGTATAATGAAAATGAGATAGCCTCAGAGCTATTAGAGACTCAAAACCTAAAGACCAGCTATACCTGGAAGACACCTCTGAGAAGCAGTCATTCCATATGAGCTCTAAATACATCAACAAAGATACTTATAATAAGCAACTTTAAAGTATCAACCCAGGAACTAAACCAAGGACAGTACCAAAAACAAAAATGAGAAGACATTTAAGCAAGTCATATACTCAGACTTCCACCACACAAAAGGCAAATTTTGGGGGAAATGAGGTGGAAAAGTCTGATAATCAACCACCTGGACAACCTGAACTGATAGCACAGGAAGTAACAAAACAGATGAATGAGGCTGTAAAAAATTCAAAGCAGAAATAATCTCCCAGATGACTACAGAGATGGTGAGCAGAGTGAAAGACATGATTAGAGGCTCTAGAACAGAAAGAGATAAAAAAAAAAGATGAGCTCAGAAACATGCTAGAAGCCCTGAATGCCAAGCAGAAGAAAGAAATGGAAACCATGAAAGAGATTCAAACAGATATTCAGAAGATTAAAAACTCCATTGAAAGCATGCAGAGCAGCTTAAGGGAATCTGAAGATAGAATACCAGATATAGAAAACAGAATTGTGGTTACAGACCATGAAAACAGAGATTTCATAAAAATAGTAAGGGACCACGAGAAATCAATCCAACAGCTGCTAGACGATGCAAAGAAGAAAAACATAAGATTGATAGGAGTCCATGAAAAACAGGAGAAAGAACAATTGACATAAGAAAACCTGTTCACAGAAGTAATAGTAGAAAATTTCCTAGACAGAGGTGGAGAATTGGACATACAGATAAGTGGGGCATGTAGAACTCCAACTAGCTATGATCAAAAATATAAAAATCTATGACTAGACATATAATAGTCAAGATCCCAGAAACTCAAAAGAAGAACAAAATGCTACAGGCAGTTAGAGAAAAGAAACAAATCACCTACAAAGGAAAACCCATCAGAATCATGGCAGATTTTTCAACAGAAACTCTCAAGTCAAGGAGAGCCTGGAGTGAAGTATTTTAAGCCCTGAAAGAAAATAACTTCCAACTTAGACTGTTGTAGCCTGCAAAATTATCTTTCAAAATGAATGTGGAAATTAGATACTTCCATGACAAAGAACATCTGAGAAATTTCATGAACATCAAACCAGCAGTCCAAACAACTCTAAGCAATATCCTAGAAAAAGACAATGAAGGTCACAACTCCATGAGGCCCAACAGAGGGAAGCCACCAGGAAAGGTAAGAAACTAAAGAGAATGGGGAAAAAATAAGAAATAAAAGAGCAAACAATAGTAAAACATCATGACAAGGTTGTATCAATATCTATCAATTATAAATATCAATGTTAATGGTCTAAATTTACCAATCAAAAGAAATATAGTGACAGAGTGGATTAAGAAGCAAAATCCAACAATATGCTGTGTACAAGAAACACACCTAACTCAAAAAGAAATTTATAGACTGAAAGTAAAAGGATGGAAAACAGTTTTCCACGCCAGAGGAACCCAGAAAAAAGCAGGGGTAGCAATCTTATTTGCAGAGAAAGTAGATTTCAAACCAAAACTAATTAAGAAAGACAAAGATGATCACTACATCCTTGTGAAGGGAACAGTCCAAGAGGAAGAGATGACTATCATAAATATATATGCACCAAATATAAATGCCCCCAACTATACAAAACAAATATTAATGGACAAAAAAACCAAATAAGCACTAATACAATTGTATTGGGGGACCTCAATACCTCACTATCACAAATAGACAGATCATCTAGACAAAAAATTAACAATGAAATTCGAGAACTGAACCAAGCTATTGAAGAAATGGACTTAATAAATGTTTACAGAGTGTTCCACCCCCCAAAATCAGAATACACATTCTTTTTGGCTGTACACGTCATTTTCCAAAATAGACCACATGCTAGCTCACAGGACATATTTAAGTAAATGTAAAAGATTTGAAGTTACCCCCTGTATATTATCAGACCATAGTGCAATAAAATTGGAGAATAATAACATAAGAAACAGCAAAACTCACACAAACACATGGAAATTAAACAACACTCTCCTGAACAACCAATGGGTCACAGAGGAAACTATACAGAAGAAATTATAAAGAAGAAATTATACAGTTTCTTCAAGTAAATGATAAGGCAGTACAACATACAGGAATCTATGGGACACAGTGAAAGCAGTTCTACGCAGGAAATTCATAGCAGTGAATGCCCATATTAAGAAAACAGAGAGAACTCAAATAAAAAACCTAATGCAGAACCTCAAGCTCCTGGTAAAAGAAAAGCATAACAAACCCAAAGCTTGTACAAGAGAGGAAATTATAGAGATCAGGGCAGAAATCAATGCAATGGAGACTAACAGAACGATCCAAAAAATCAATGAATCAAAGAGTTGGTTTTTTGAAAGAATAAATAAAATTGACAAACCCTTAGCCAACCTTATCAAAAAAAGGGAAGAAAAGGCTCAAATCCATGAAATTAAGAATGAAAAAGGTGAAGTCACAACAGACCCAGCAGAAGTCCAGAGCATCATCAATACCTACTCTGAGAACCTGTACTCTAATAAAATGGAAAACACAGAAGAAATAGAAAGATTCCTAGATACATGCGAATTTCCAAAGTTAAATGAAGAAGATATAGAAATTCTAAACACCCCAATTACAATGTGTGAAATTAAAATATAATGAAAAATTTACCAACAAAGAAAAGTTCAAGTCCTGATGGCCTCACTGTTGAATGCTATAAGACATTTAAAGAAGATCTATTGCAATTACTCTTTAAACTCATCAAGAAAATTGAAATGGAAACAATACTTCCTAATTTATTCCTAGAAGAAAGTATTCCTTTGTTCCAAAACCAGGGAAAGACACAACCCAAAAAGAGAACTACAGGCCAACTTCCCTAATGAACATAGATGCAAAATTCCTCAACAAGATACTGGCAAACAGAATACAAAGAATTATCAAGAAGATCATACACCCTGATCAAGTCGGATTTATTCCAGGGATTCAAGGATCTTGCAACATTTGTAAATCAATAAATATAATACATTATATGAACAGAGTCAAGACAAGAACCATATGATCATCTCAATAGATGCAGCAAGGGCATTCAACAAAATCCAACACTCATTCATGATAAAAACCCTACAGAAATTTGGAATAGAAGGTATTTATCTCAACTTGATTAAGGCTGTCTATGAAAAACCAATAGCCGATATCATACTAAATGGTCAAAAACTGAAAACTTTCACACTAAAATCAGGAACAAGACAAGGATGTCCACTATCACCACTCCTGTTCAACATAGTTCTGGAAACATTAGCCACAGAAATTAGAAAAGAGAAAGAAATAAAAGGAAGAAAGATAGGAAAGGAAGAAGTTAAACTGTCATTATCTGCTGATGATATGATACTTTACGTAGAAGACCCAAACAATTCAGCCAAAAGACTTCTAGATTTAATTGACAGATTCAGTAGAGTAGCTGGATACAAGGTCAACACTCAAAAAACAATAGCCTTCTTATACACAAATAACAGACTCAGTGAGAGAGAAATTTGAGAAACAATTCCTGTTATAATAACATCCAA
>NW_004624779.1:668809-688298 GCF_000247695.1 Heterocephalus glaber | reverse complement strand
ATCAGGAAATCAACCAATAGCAAATGCTGGCGGGGTTGTGGGGAGAAAGGAACCCTTCCCCATTGTTGGTGGGAGTGCAGACTGGTGCAACCACTGTGGAAATCAGTATAGAGATACCTCAAATGACTAGGATTAGAGGTCCCATTTCATCCATCTGTTCCCCTGCTGGATATCTTCCTAAAAGAATTAAAAGAATCATACCACAGCGATATATGTGCACCCATGTTGATAGCGACACAGTTTGTAATAGCTGAAGCTTGGAAAAAACCCAAATGCCTATCAACTGGAGACTCGATAAAGAAGATGTGGTTTTTTAAAAATAAAATTTAGTATTATTGCATCATAAAGAACAAGAAACTAGAGACATTTATAGCTAAATGGATGCATATTGAGGCCATCCTCTTAAGTGAAATAAATAGGGCACATATGTGTAAATACCAAATAATTTTTCTAGTGTGAGAAACTGAAAGTGTAATTAGGGATTAAAATGATTAAAATGAATAATTGATAATCTGAATTACGAAGAAAAGGTTCAAAGGGGTAGGAGTGGCAGGAGGGGAAGGGGAGAGATGAGAGTTACAGGTTGGAATCTGGAAAGAATCCAAATATAGATTGTCTTTAAAATGATAGGAAGAGATGTAGATAGAGACTAGGCTGGAGCTCATCAGTGGGTTGGGAAAGAAGAGTCACTGAGATCAAAGGAGAGAAGGGTATGTTTCCAGAAGAAGCACATACAACTGTGTATAGTACACAGTACTCAATAGTGTGATAAATGACTGTTACTGTTTTAAGTACTTATCATAACATGCTGTGCTTTTCATCCTTGACAGCATAATCCTACTTATATAAAAGAGTTTACTGTAAAACAGTGTGCTGCTATGCCAGTGGTAGCCTCACGTATTTTGTGTTTGACAGTGTATCTGGATAATATCAAGGGGCCATCACAGACGATTGACGTGTACCTTTTCAGTTTGCACTTAGAAGATGGCACTCTGTGTGGTGCTTTGTGATACACACTGATGAAATTGCCTAATAACATATTTCTCAGATTATATTTGCATCACATGTCACATGACTATTGAAATTTAAATTTAAAAAGTTGGGCCTATGTTGGGACTACTAGTTAATTAGAATTTTTTTCTGCAGACCACTCTTTGTTCAATATTAGTTTTGAAAATCTTTCTAAAACAAATCACATCTTCTGATGTCTTGTTAATGTTTGAGATTTAAAATAAATTTTATGGAAAACTGTTCAAGTACTTTTCAATTTTGCTTTGGTTGAGTTCTGTTATATTTGAATATTATTATAGGTTTTTTCCCTTGCATTGCTTTTCTTTGAATAATTTTAATTTTTGCATATGTGTGTGTTTTGTGAATGATAATAAAGTTATATATTTAAAAAAACACTTTGGAAACATAAAATCTAAACATAGAATTACTGTATTATCCCATACTTCCTTAAGTTTCATGCAGGTATAAATATGCCAAATAATTTGAAAAAGATACTTGTATGTAAATTTTCACTAAAACATTATTCACAATATCTAAAAATTGGAATCAAAGTGTCCATCAAAAGATGAGGGGATAAAAACAACACAGTATGGACATACAGCAGAATATCATCTGGCCACAAGAAGGAATGAAGTTGTAATACATACATGAACCTTAAAAATTATTGTAAGAGAAATTAATAAGACATAAATCAAAAATATTGTATGGTGCCACTTTTCTGAAGTGTTTAGAACAGATAAATTCATAGAGATGAAAAGTAGATTAAAAGTCACTAAAGGGCAAAGACAGGAATGAGTGTGAAGGTGTTTTTAAATTATTACAGACTTTCTGTTTGATACATAAAAGTTAGGAAATAGAATGGTGAAGGTGGTAAAATATTGCAAATATCATATTGTCATTAAATTATACATTTAAAATGATAAAATGACAAATTTTATGTTATATATATTTTAACATAAGGGGAAAATCTATTGCTCTGGTATTTAAAAAAAATAAGCAGTTAAAATTAGTTTCCTTTGTGAGATTTTTAAAGTTCTAATTTGATTTATTTACAAACATTACCCTTTGCAAAATTATGCATGACCCAGAAATGTATATGAGACTAAATCTTTTCTAATAACTTTGTACATAAAAATAATCTTTATGGTTAATATCATCTCCTTAATAGGAGGGATTAATATAGGCATAACTTTTTGATTACTTAGTAGAATTATCATTAGTTCTAAAAGTATAAAATTCTTTTACAAATGAATGTAGGATTATCTGAGGGCTTTAATTGTGAGGTAGAAAGAGAGTATTCACACCATAGCACAAATATAAATGAGATCTATTCTATAATAAGAAGTAATTCCTTCATTAAATAAATATTACAGGAGATTTTTCTCTATGGAATAAACTATTAAGGAGAAAGAAATGCATTTTATTGGTGATAAGTTATATTAGATAATAAATACACAATTACCAGTAGTCAACAGATTCTACACAATAAGTTTTTAGAAATTGTCATTTTTTAAATAAAATTTATAAGATTTTAAATATTATACTTTGTCAATGTGCATTTTATGTACAGAAAATGAAAATATACAATTAAAATGGTTAAAATAAATATGAAGTATATTTTTAAGTTGATCTAAGTGGAAGAAAATAATTACAAATTTTAAAAACTGGGTGTAATTAATATGTGAATGTACAGTGAAAATAGCTTTTTGAGATGTAATTGTAACATTATGCAACTTGTCCTTCGGGTTAGAGGGCCTGGCTCTGAGTTGAGGAGATGACACAACCCTGGACTAGTTAGTTAAGCTCTTATTTTTGTCTAAAATCCACTTTCTATCTCACAGGATTGTGAGCATGCCATTTGTGAACAGGCTTTGCGAAGTATAAGCTTGATACAAAGCACTATTCCAAGTATCACCGCATCATTCCAATGTCCAGCCTCACTGCCTTTCAGTATCTATCCTGATAATGGAAATCTCATCATACCTAGCTACATATAAAATGGAAATATTGTCTTTATTGTTTGAATACCAGCTCACTTGTGTGACAATAACTAGAAATTCTCTTCTTCTCTCATATATATCTAATAATTTAATAGAATAACTGTGACCCTCTTGACTGTCCACTTGATTGGACTGAAAATGTAGAGGAAATAGAGCACACTTCTGGATATACTCATGGGTGTTTCCAGAGATAAGTGGATCAGGAGTGGTCTATCATCATCAGTCTATTACTGTATTGGTGAGATTATAAGTTGATGGCATGAATGGGAAGTGATGAAAATTTAGGCATTAGGGCCTAGTTGAAGAGTGGGTCATGGGGCATTACCTTAGGAAATGCATCTGGCCCTTGACTCTTTCCTGTCTGGCTCTTTTCTTCTCATTCTGCTTCCTGCTATGAGGTGAGCAGCTTCCTTCTGCCATGCCCTTTTGCCATGATGTTTCGTCCTTGGTAGGCAACCATGGACTAAAACCTCCCAAACTGAGCTAACATAAATCCTTCTTTCTTTAAGTTGTGTATGCTAATGGCAGTTGATCACAGTGATGAAAAGCTGACCAGTACAGGAACTATTTACTGTTTTGAACACTTCTCAGGTGAGGTAACCAAGCTACATAACTAAATGAGTTTCCTGAGGAAAAATCTGTTATAAAATTTAATAGTTTATCTCTTAGTTTCACACTCAGAGAATTAGCAATACCTAATCATAAAGTAAAGGGGAAGGTACTGCAGAGAATACTCTTAATAGCCTGTCTTTTGTCCAAAAAATACTCTGACTACATATTAGAAATGGGCTCATTTAATTAAGATTGAAAAGGCCGGGGATGTAGCTCAGTGGCACAGCCTGGCAAGCATGAGGCCCTGAGTTCAATTACTGATACCAAAAAAGAAAAGAAAAAAGAAAAACAAAAGACACAAAAAGGCCCTTAATTAAGATTGGAATTAATGTTTGAATTAAATTAAATAGGTAAAACAATTCAAGTGTAATGTCTGATAGAAATGCTGTTTAATATAGGGCCAATAAGTTAATAAGCTGAAAGGAAAGATTTAAAAATATGCTAAAGAGTCTGTCAAAATGTTGTAAAATATAAGCAGAAAATGTCAATATCAAATTATATAACAGCCACTTCATAGTCTAGAACTGCAGTTTTGCTGATGAATTTCTTGTATGTATTTCACAATGAACATTTAAAATAGACATATTGGGGGAAAATGTTCTGTTTCATTGTTTGGTCAAAAAAAAAATTGCCCCAAGTTGAGACCTACGGCTACTGTTGACCTTTGAACCCCTTTACCATGAAGCCTCCCCTTCCATACTCAGCCTTGAAGTTGATGCTCCGCTCACTGCGAGGCATAGCAGCCTCAGCACCAGCACCATCCTCCTCACAGCGCCAGCAATAAAAAGTCAGAGGGAAATAGTGGATGATTTCCTAAGCCTAGAACTTCTGCTACAAGTTAGAGGCATTGTCTGTTTTTAAATGAGGAAACTAAAAGAATGTGCTAAACTCTCTGAAGGACTTCTGCTGTTTAGTGTGTGTGTGTGTGTGTGTGTGTGTGTGTGTGCGCGCGCACTTGTGTGTGTGTTTTTTCCTAAGGAAAAAAGCAAATCTCTTTCAAAAGAGACCATGGAAGAAAATCATCTAAGATATAAAAAATTGAGATGATTATAATAAAACTTGTGCAGCATACTATGATAAAGCTTGTGCAGTTTCTTTTTTGATACATGGTTTTGCTATGTAGTTCTGGTTGGCCTTGAACTCACTGTGTAGGCCAAGCTACATAGTCAACTTGCTATGACCCTCATCCCTCAGCCTCCTGAGTGCTGGGACTATAGGAGAACACTATCATCCCCAGCTCTAGAAATTTTTATTCATTTTTATTTTAATGATTATATATGTTGATGGAATAGCATATGCATTATTGGAAACATCAGATACATTCTTCCTTTAACATTGAGTTAATGCAAGATATTAAGTGATATATTTATTTCACATAGTCAGTCAATATTTACATTCCCTAAATGAAAATATAAACAATCAATACTCTTGATATGTTGACAAAATAAATTTATATGTACAATTGCTTTGAGATTTCAAATAAATTACTCATTTGAAATAAATCAGTTAAATTTACTATCTTCCATGTTCTGTCAGGAGAAAAGCTAAACCAACTGTGTAGCATTACCTATTAATATACCCAAAGTTGAGCCAGTCATGCTGCCTTTATAAATAAGTAACTTGAAAAAGACCCTGTTATCCTTGTAATTTTACAATGAAGGAAATAATTTTTACTGTTTGGAACTTCCCTTATGGTTTTTATTGGAATGAAAGCCTAGAGATCAAAACATATTCACTAATGCCGAGTTACTCTATAAACAATGCTCCCAGTCACTCTCCTGCCACTTCTCTTTGCCAGAAGAAACAAATACTGGTTGCTTTCATGCAGCCAAGGCTGAATTTTGACAAGGAGACAAAAGCCAACAAATACCAGAAGAATAACGAGAGGCTTCTCGCCTCAAACTGAGAGTACACAGTCAAGCAGTGGCGACCTGAATGCTGACTCTAATCTTCATAATCTACCTCAGGTTTCAAAGCATAACTAAAAAAATGCATTCTCTTCCATAAACTAAAATTATGAGCAAGTTACAAAGTTAGCTGTCAGCCATAGTATGTAATATTATTTGATTTTAAATATAGCTTCTTCTCCCTTCTCTTCTTCTTGTGTGTCTTTATTCAAATAACTTTTACAGTGTCACAGAATCATGATGTCTGGTCTTGTGTATGGGATTATTAGCAAGTAAGTTACATCACAGCACTGAGTTAAACAGTTGTGATATTAATTATAAACAAAATATAATAACAAAATCTTTTTATGGTACTTTCTAAATTTCAGGTAATATGCTGAACATCTTTTGCACATTCTCTTTTCACAGCAATACTACGTGCTGTTATAATTACCTCTATGGATCAGATAAAAAGACCGAGACTAAACAAAGTAATACAAGTTATTTCAAGTTACTTCATGGCTCATAATTAATAACTGGATGATCTGTTCCTTAAAATGAGACATGTCTGACGTCGAAAAAAGTTTTTTTATTGTTATGATCTACTGCCTCCTAATAACTAGCCATTTTGTTACACATGTGTGCTAAGTCAGACTTTAGTACTAAATATTAGAAGACAAGAATGTTTTGTTTTATTCTAAATATTCCATTGGATGCTTCATATGAAAGGGATTTTGTTTTATACAATCTATCAGTTGATTGCTGCAAAGAATCTCTGTTGGGCTAGAGAAAATGCTTGGGCCCAAATTAGTAGTTTATTTCTCAGATGTGAGAATCTAGATTTCTATGAGCCATGCACATAATCCAGTCTTGGCATTCACATTCAGAAATGTCTTTGGACAGCCTTGGACTGATTTAGATTGCATAATTCTGGGGAAAATAGATTAGGCTTTGGAGAGCTTGGAGAAATAGGAAGTGAGATCCTTCCATGATGTTAAGTAAATCATTTTACAGGGGAATAAGAAATGGCCTAGCTTGAGCCCGAGAATACCACCCACTTACTAGCTTGAGACATGGAGATATATTGCCTTTTAAAATACAAAATTAGAGACTCTGTCCCCTTTTCAGATGAAGGTAAGTGAACATGATCAAAAGACAGAAAATAGAACCTGTGAGGAGAAAGTTAAAAGTGTAGGGATATGTAAAACTAGTCAAGAGAATGTTGTTATTGCAAGGCCTTAGCTGATAGATCATTATTTCAAGGAGACAAAAGCAAAAGACTTTTGTAGTAATGCTACAAAAAGGGGAATAGATATCGTACAGAAGGAAGAACTTTTGAATTGTGAAAGGAATTAGGCTCAGAAGGGAGTTTATGAGATTTTCAATATGGAGATTCAAAACTATTACGATGTTACAGAATAATCTTAGCTGAGTAGTTTGATTGCTTGAGGCAATAAATTAGGCACTGATAGTGAAGGTTGCTGAACTTGTAACTCGAGATCTGATTATTCATAATTATAGAAAGGGCAGATTAGCAGTGTGTTGTTAATGTAGTGTTCAAAGTGGCATTAGTTGTAAAAAAAGACATTTAAACTGATTAAAGCAAATTTAGAGATACTCTTCTTTCTGAATATTTCTTTTGTTATGGCTCTAAAGTACATATTTTTATTTGTTTAAAAGTATTAATCTATTGAGGTTAAAAAAATTTTAAAAATGTTTTCCCATCAAGTTAAACCAACAAATAACAGAATCTCCTTTTCTATTTTCTGTGGAAAATACTTAAATTTAGGAAGATATTTTCAAAATTTAAAATATTCAAGCCCACATTCCAGGAAATTCTTTGGCAGTGTTAATCAGGAGCCTCAGGTTCCAAATAACTTAATAAAAAAGCTGTATAATATTAGTCATGTGGATGTGAATGTATTTTGCCAGATTTCAAATACTTTAAAGTGGCTATAAGAAAATTTGACAAAAGCAAATGTGTTGAAAGTTACTCATTTTTAAAATAGTAGTTAAGAGAGATTATATGTGTATAAATCTAATTTTCATATAGGACATATAGAACACATTTAATATGAAATATACACAATATATGTATATAACATATATATAATATACATTTTTACTTTTTGTTTTCTTTAATTATATCAGGTAGCTAAGAATAGTTGTGGTGATTTTGTAAATTTTGAAATGGCCTTATATTCTTACTAATAAGTTTTGACATTTACAACAATATAGATACCGGAAAGTCATTTAAGAGGATTAGGCATTGTTAAAACGAATTTGACATCTGTCTTTGATTTTCCACCCCACTCTGAAAATAAGAAAAGACAACCTAAGGTATTACTGAGAATCAACGACAATTTATTATGCTATTGAGGAAGTCATTTAATTTCTCACGAGTCTCCCTTTTGTAAACTGAAAGAAATGGGTCTTCTATGAGTGTCTCTCACAGGGACATTCAGAATTTGGATATGTATCACTATTTTCTCTTCTCTGAACCACCTCTTCATTAGTAAAGTAAGAGCAAAATTTCTAGAAAGGTGGTTGTTCTAGTTCCACAGGGTTTATAAAACAGCTGGAAGTAATTCTCAGGAGGTTTTAAAACTATTTTTGCCCTGAGATGCAACACTTACCATGGGGGGAAAGTTCACCTTTTTATAAATTGCTGTAACATCTGATCTCACAAAGAAACATCTTCAGTGCTATATAGTGAGTATCTGGTTTAAGCAAAGATGGCTGAAGAAGTTCATGTTTGGTTCTTGTAAAACGACCTTCATGTCCTTGAGAAGTCAAGTAGTAGGTATCAGGAGAGTGAAGACATTATGCTTTTCTTGGGTTCTCAGAAGGAAATTTAACAATGCAGATTCTTCACTGAATACTAGTGACTGAAATACTAGTTATTATACACAGCAGTCGCTTGCTTGTTCAAGCAGGCTATTTTTGTCAAAAGTGCAGGAGCTTTGACCATGCTTTAAAAACTACTTGGCTCAAAGTCAATGGTTTTTGAGATTTTTTATTTTATGTAGAAGGAAAAAGTGAGTGTTTCTTAGTTTGAGGTAGCCAAAAGTTGAAGACCTAAGGTTATTATTGTGTCTCTGGAACTGAAACTGATACTAAGGGAAGAACCCACTAAAAGCATCCAAGGTAAATTCTTAAATTCTAGCAACATGATACAATGAAATGGAAAAACTTAAATGAGAGCTGATATTTACCCATCTGCATCTCCTCTCCTCTTTTCTAACAGCATAAATGATTTGAATGCATATTTAACTACAATGAAAGGTCAAAAATGTAGGAAGCTGATACACATTCAAAAAACAATACATAGGAGTGGGGCTGGCTAGTTTCTTTTATTGGAATGACTACGTGGTATCAACACAAAAAACCACTGCCAGGCATTTGGAAAGGATTCAACAACAAATGGACAAAAAATATTAAATGAAACAGCACTCTGAAACTCATTGCCATTTAATACTCCACCCTTCATTTTACAACTAATGTTGGTGATTTGCAATAACTTGGGCATTTACATTTATTTTTCCTGGGCATTTCTGGTTTCCTCCTTCTATTACAGTGTGAAGTTTTAGGCGTCATATGCACCAGCCTTTGCTACCTTTTTTAAAAAATTGAGACTAATTTTTCTTATCATTTATTATGTATTAATACGGTAACAAAGAACTGTGTCTAAGTAGCGCAAATGTTAAGTTTGAATGAATAAATACAAACTGAGGTCTGCCTACTCAACATACAAATGTTACAAATGTTATATTAATACTTGTTACTTTGTTACTTACACAAAATTGTAAGCTGAGATGGTTAAGTGGATGAAAAAAGCATTTCCTGGATATCAGGCATTTTCAGATGTATGTAATCAACTATAGATTACCCACCTCTCATTTACATGTATATTAAGGACAGCTAAATATCCTTACTTACCCAGGGGAAGGGAGGCAACCTACAGATTTTTTGTGTCAGTAAAAAGAAAAAAAATCAAAGTCTGATCACAATACTTACTAAATACTCAGATTGCTAAGAAAAGCAGAACTCTTTTTTAAAGACTTTTTCTAGTTTACTTATTT
The DNA here is from genome assembly GCF_000247695.1 of Heterocephalus glaber. Next base: position 678,707 of record NW_004624779.1, on the reverse strand, counting down.
ATAAAGAATTTTTGCAATCTTCCTTGGAGACAAAGCAAAAGAATAGGTAGGAATCCAATTTATATTACATTTTTTAATACTGGGTTTCACTTAGAATAGTTAATGGTTACAAATCATAAAGCTACTTTTAGAGATTTCTCATAATAATATGTGTTCATGATTAAGGTAATAAAATTTTAATTTTAAGTGCTTATTGTTTTGTTTTGTTTATTGTATGTACTGTCTGATTATAAATTTGAAATCTTTCAATGCCATGAAAAAAACCACATTTGCCACTGTCTAACTTGAAGGTAAGGTTTTAGTATGTAGAAGCTAACAACTGTGGCAAGAGAATAATATTTCTCTAATATAAATTGTAAAGATGAAATTAAAAACAGATACAAGAATCCCACAAACAGCCGAGATAGTATTCCTGCCTGGAAATTTCATAGCCTGAGAAGTAAATTTCCTTGAACAATGTAGAGTATCATCACACATAGCAAACTGAATGATTTTCCTTTCTCAAATACTGGAAAGTTCCTCAATATAGAGTATACTTAATTTTCCAGCAAGGTAAAAAACATGCAAAGAATTCAACAGGTGGTTCAAACTTGGAAAAAAGAAAAAATTAGATTATATTTGCATGTATCAACTTAGTATAAATTATAAGCAGAAGAGGAAATGTGCCTCCCTTGCTCATCACCCTGAAAATTGCTCAGTACATTTCATGTTGTGGTGCATAACAAATATCCATAAACAAACATACATAAACCCTGCCTAGTATTGGAATTTGAGTTGGCTACAAAACAACGATATGGTTAGGACTCATGAAGTCCACTTTTCCAAGAGGTAGAGTTTTCCTCCTTAGTACTGCTGTACTCTTTAGCATGGCCTGTCTATCACACAGAAAGGAAGATACTAGCACGGAATGGTGTGAAAGTGCTTCTGCATCAGTACTGAAGGTTACCAAGAGGGATGGGGAGCAGAGGTGAGGAGTGGAGAGGGAAGCTGTTACTACTTACCATGCATTCTGCATTATACATTTTTGCTCTATTAGCTGTCAGTCTTCTCGGCCCATCTATCTACCTATCATCTATCATACTTAATAGCATAGCAGTTAATTGATATTCTCTATATTTTGTTTTTGAAATATTGAATGAAACTTGAAAGCATTTCCATGGCATTGAAGGTTTTGTTTCATTTTTCTTTCAGAGATGGCAAGCCTAAACTTAGACAGTATAAAGAATATATATAAAAATATGTACTGAGTGTGCAGTGGAATGTAATGGAAGGTAAAGTTTGTCTGAGTCCAAATCCTAGCTATTTTCTGTACTTTCTAAGGAAGGGAAACTATTTTTATAAAAAAGAGAACAAACATAGATTTAAAAAGCATTGTCATAGAGATATTGAACTAGAAGGACTCCTCAGTATTTTGAACTTGAATCTCTGTCTTTTGAAGTAAATCATGAAACAGGTTAATGGAGTAAAATAGCAGAAGGTATATTTATATTTTAAGTGATCATTCAAAAGTATAATAACAAAATCCATTATATTCTAAGTAATAAACTCTGTAGAATAAAGTAGTTCTTTATTGAATCACATGGTTATTCTATGAAAACAGGTTTTACATTAAATGGGTAAATTAATATTCATCATTATTTTTATTGACTTTGACATTTTGATCCTTTACTCAGAAACCAAGATAGAAAAGCTTTATAAAAGTTCTTTGTAATTGCATTTTAATTTTCAAACACAATGTGTGGTGGTCTTCCTACCCTACAATGTTTTAGTAAAAGTTGGTGCACCCCAAGGATTTTACTTACTCTGGTTTTACAAAATGTTTGTGTCTGTAGTATCAGAATCCAGATATTTTCATTTTTTAAGTCTCATGTGTGCTTCTCTACTAAGCCAATACATTGATAAATAAAAATACGTAAAGCAACAGATTCAGATTTTAAAAACAAGAAGCTTTGAATATAATTGAAAATTTCATGAGAAATTAGATAATTAAGGTTTATTTTTTCATTGTGAAAATGTTAAAGAATATCCAATGTACTTAAAATGTAAATAATTTGCTGACTAATATGGCATCAAATAGCTATATTAGGTAATTATGAGAAAGGAAGAAAGAAAACAAAAAAATTTTTTTAAAAGAACATGATTGGTGTTTTCTTGGTTTGAACAAGGTCATATTGGAGTTGCAAATGAAATTAATATATATTTGTAATTCTGCTTAGGACTTGGGAATCTTGCTTCCTCGAGATTGGTAATATTTTAGCTTTCCATAACTCTTCACCAAGGAATGCTAAGGAGTTCCAGTTTCTTTTTTTTCACCTAAGAAACAGCTACTCAGTGTTTGCCTCTATTCACATGGCATTAAACATGTTTTTCATCTTTCTTCTTATTCAGTGGTGTGCTAGTAAATATTTAACAAGCGGTTGCCTGCAGCAGAGCAGGAGAGTCTTGGTTTATTATACTTGCTGATGTCTGTGGTGTAAATATGCCCCATGACTAATTTCAAGCTACTGCTGATGTCAGTAAGAGTCAGTGCATATAATCAGCTCAAGCTGGTGCGATTTGGTCCCAGCATACCACTGCAGTTGATATGTATGCTAAATGTAGTGCAGAGACAGTGGGGCAACCCATATGTGAAAATATCTTGTAAAGTGCAGGCCCTTCTACAGGTAGAGGTTGGTGTGGAAGATCATAAAATATCATAAACTTACAAAATAAGATGAAATATTGTTCCAGGAAAATCCTTGAAGAGTTCACTCGAATTTTGTCTCAGTACCCTCCATTCTTCACTTTCCAATTTCATGCTCCCTCTATCAGGCACCAGATATAAATAATTTTCTAACAAGTGAAATCGGTTTTGAGTGACCCAGATGCCCTTTACTTCAGTCCAGTGAAATAACTAGTACATCTGACTCTTAGAGTGAGTCACATTAAAACATTTTTCTTTGACAAGATGAAATTATATTCAATAAGAGTCAGGTAAATGTTAGGAATACTCCTCAATTGCTGGACTCACTTGTTTAACAACAAACGGAGATTAAATAAGAAGTTTCAATTTACAAAAAGTTTTAAAATCTCTGATATTGATGAATTAGCCAAAACTTGAACTTTAAAAAATGCTATATTTTATAGTTCTTACCATAAAATTCTTAAAATTTTAAAATTTGAGCACAAATTTTAAAACCCCAAGTTGTCACATAGAAGGAAGGAATTAAGTTATTGAAATTTTTTTCTTCGTATCGTAATGAGTTTTACTATAAATTCACCATTGAAATATAAGCCACTGGGAAGCGAGAGCCAAGCCGACCTACATGGGCTGAACAACTGATCTCAAAAGGGTATATGTTAGGGATGTTGTGTTAGGGGTTTTCTGTGTAAATTGGGAATCTCCAGATGACCATGCAAAATATAATTCTGTGTGGCAGTCACCAAAGCGTGCGGTTCTGCCCTTTCCCCAAACTAGAACTTTATGAGAACACGAGGCTGGTAGACTCTCTCCCGGTGCCTCATCTGTGAGTTCTGCTGCAGTGGAAACCATGCTGTCCTGAGGATGCTCACGGCTCAAGACCACACATGGAAAGGGTACTGACGGGGCCAGCGGGAACCAAGGCTCTCGAATGCGCAGTATTTGTCCTAGGACACCAACAGCCTGGCCTTGTCAGAGGTGCACCGTACCTCGAGACTCTTCCTACCTAGTGCTCTTTTCTTCCCATTTTCCGTTCCCGAGTGTGGTGTCGCAGTCTGACGCCTCTCCCTGCCTACTTCTCCTTCTTTTCTTTTAGCCTCATAGATAATTACCAACCTTCAGTTTGCTACTGATGTCTACCTTCTGTTTTAGCCAACTGATCCAGTGCAAATTTAATATCACTTATGGCCTTTGAAAATTAGTAGGAAAAATTACCAAAAAAAAAATCACAAAATTTGGTGCCATCTGACCTCTTGACAAATTCTATCCTAGAGTATTTTAGGCACTTACAAAAGATCACTGATGTGATATTATTACAATAAAATGTTATGTATGAACAAATAGATTTTTTTATTGCTAATAAAGATAGAAGAGTAACACAATGTTAAATAGTATAAAATGTATTTTCCCAGAATTTTCCTTAATATTGTTTTACAGTTTTCATTTACAGACATGAGTTTAGATTTAAAGTATTTATTAATACATTCTAAATTTTCAAACATGATTTCTCATATTTTTTGCTTTGTTCCTATTGATGATATTTCATTTAATCTGATCCCTATTAAAAACTAGCATACAATTATCTGAAATGTATTGATATTTCTTTTGACTTACAAAGTGGTCAATTTTGTTAAGTTTCCATATATGCTTTAAAAATATATACTCTACTCATAGAATTCAGGTTTCTATATTTATATTTGATCATCTGTTGCTTTTTAACTTCAAATTATATCTTTGCTGATTTTTAACATGATTTATCACTTCTTGACAGAGTTATATGGAATTGTTCCTGTGTTTTTATAATTTCTATTTTACAAATTATTTATGTTTTTACATCACAATTTTCTCTGGCTTCTTCCTTTGTCCCATCATATAATGCCACTGCATTTCTCACAAAAAAAGTTAGTTCCAAGGTACAGATTTATTTTTCATAATTTTCAGTACTAGATAAGCACTCATAATCTAAAATTCCATGTTCTTGATGAATAGAAAATTCATACCAAAAAGTATTATTTTTTCTATTCTTACATCTTTTTCTCTGGAATTCCTATTAAACATACTATAAAGGTTCTATTTTGTTTTCTGTCTTTTAAATTTTTCTTTAACTTAAAAAAATTTCCATTTCATCTTGCCTGTATACCTGCATTATACCTTTATCATATTGTAAATTATTATTTTCCCTTTGAATGATACGTGGTCAATTTAATCATATGAATCAATTTTTTAAAACTTATTAAATTAAAAAAATTTCTGGTTTGCTCAGATGATCTTTTAATTGGACATTGCCTCCAGATTCTTATCTGTCTGTTTTTAATTTCACAATTTACGGTTCTCTTTTATAAAAAGTGTTATTGATTTACCACTTTTTCTATCATAATTTTTTAATTTAAAAAATATTTTCAGATTATTATCCAGGCCATGGGAGTTTTACAGTTTGTCCAGGCGTGTTTAGGACAGACACTCAAGTTCAGTCCCTGGGGCAGCGCTCTTCAGATTTCTTCCGGGTTACCACGAGGCACTTTGGTTACTTATGTAACTTGGTAGATTTGGCTCAGTTGTTCACCCGGTTCAGGAGTCTTCTTTCCTCACCAACCACATTATTCTTGCTTTTGTATCCAGTTGCCAGCAGGCCTGGGGTTTAACTGCCACAATTCTCACCACTCTGGGCTTTTGTTCCATTTCTGATCCATAAAGTATTGGTTTTGAGTGTGGCTCCATCTGGTACTTATTATTTATTTATTTATTCGATAATTTTCATGCTGTGTTGAGTAAATGTTGAATTTCAAAGTAGGAACTGAATGCATTATTTTACCGTAATCTACCAGAAGTTTCTAGTACATTCTTCCTGCTATTGCCAGTGTGGTAGTTTTAACAATCAAATCCAATTTTACTTTTGGTCTTGTGTAAAATTTTTCATTGGTTCTCTTGTCTTTAGATATGCCAGTCTTCTTAGTGAAGCATTCAAAAAACCCCACATTCTCAGTGTAGTCCTGATCTATTTATCTAAGCATCTCTTATCACACCTTTCTAACTAGGTGGCCATAAGGAAGTATATTATCCAACCATATCTACGTGTTAAAACCATACACATCCTTTAACGATTCATTGAAGATCACTTCTAAATAAAAGCTTCTCAGTGCCACCAAAATTTAACTTTGTCCATGCCTTCATTTAGTAGTTTCTCCAACCTATATTTTGTTAAAATACATTATTATTTCCTTCATGGAAAGGATGATAGATTGTTAGTACAAACATTTTGTGTGATTCTTTTAGGTCAGTTGATCAAATTAATTTACCTTTTAGATGATCACTATAATTTCCAATACCTACCCAAAATTCAGTGTTACTACATCAATCAATAGAGAATATTTACTTAGGAATATTTTGAGAATTGACTTTTGCATAAAGATTAATAAATATAAACCATAACAACAAATAAAACTCAGAAACAGAACTCATGTTCCAGGATTGGTACAAGCACTTAGCATATAGTAATCCATTTAATCTATGCAATAGCCCTACAAGGCAATCCTGTAGCACCCTCATTTTGTGAGTAGAGAAACTGAGGTACAGGATATTGTCATGCACAGAGAAGCACTGTCTGAGATTGCACAGTGAGTTACAGACACAGCCTTGCACAGAGTTTGTCTCTAGAGTACAGGCTCTTAGCCATCACCTCTCAGTACACGTTTTCTTTGATACATATCACCTCTCAGTAGATTAAACAAACGAAGGCACAAAAATCACTTCATACAGCTTTACATAAACCAACCAAACCACTCTATGATTGATTGTGTATCCAATGGAGAATTTCTGTAAAGGTTCTACCTGTCACAACAGCTTCAACTTCGTTAATGTTAACATGAGCTCTCTTCTTTCTTTTAAAAATAGTTGTGGTTGCCTGACTTGAGGAAATGAGTTTTCCTTCATAGTTACCTTACTCTGTGGCAACGAAATGCCTCTAACACAAGAACTGCCTTAACAATTTGGGTAAAGAAATATTAAAAATAACTTCACAGTTCCCATTCTCTCATACTTCACTGTATGACTGTGAACTAACAGTAAGAAAGATTTTACTTTGTGGTCAGTTCACTGTTCATATTTTCAGGTTGGGGGAGAGAGGAGAGATTTAGGCACAAATATATAAATTACTTAATGAAGTTAACAGTAATTTCTGTTACACATATGATATTTAGATAATTATTGTTTGGAATTTGTTGCCTGCAAGAGTATATTCTCCAGCAACTGACGAACTCTTTCAAATTCAAAGAGATCTAATACTCAGGAGGGCTGAGTGACTTTTTCATTTTTTAGCTTAATTTGTGACAATCATCATCATTTGCTTATCCATTAACTGAAGAAAGTTGAAAAATCATATCCACCTTCCTCCCACATTGGCTGATGAGAAAAGTACAGGCTTGGCATTTGCTAGTGTGCTTTGGAAAGCAGGCCACAGTAGAGTCCGACATGCCGTCCCAATTGATGGAAAGATTACCAATGGGATATCACAAATGAAGTGACATTTTACATAGTGTGATACCATATTTTAATATTGATCAACCCATAGTTTAATATTGTGATGAGTCTATGAATGAAGTGCATCTTTTTGCAGTCTCTGGGAGTTGAACAGTCATGTGCCATTTGTCAATTTTTAACATAACTCACTTCACCACTCTCGTTGCAGGAAAACTTTCTTTATAAAGTTTAGTCAAATCACTACATAATAATCATTAATAATGTGGAAGAAGCACTTACCCACTAACTATAATTATTTTAGAGCTGATTCATTCACTAAAATTCTGGAAAAATTAGAATATAGATAAACCTACTCTTTTTGACTGATTTTCTTTTCACTGAAAAATATTCACTATTTTTGAACTTATCAAATATTTGGAATCAAATTATCAACAGTTCTTTGAGTATTGAGATAGCTGATCTTTCAAAATAAAACATTTTCTCATTCATTACTTTGCTTTTAGGTTAGGGGAGTTTAATTGCAGTTTTGTCTAAAATTCTTTTTTTATTGAAAGATACTTGCTCTAATGACATTACACAAGTATATTTCAAAGATCTGGCATTAACTATTAAAAGGAATGGTCATTTTCAGTTATTACACTTAAGCAGACATAAATCATGTTCCTTGTAAGTTTTTTTCTAAAAATTCAACTATATGATAGATTCTTTCTAAGCTGGATTTTCCTTCTCTGAGGAAACCACAGCTTTACTTTGCATTTCTTTATTTTTCTTCACTTTCTTTTAAAGTAACATGAAGTGACTTGAAGTAAAATGAAGTGAAATGAAGTGACATCATCTTCATTCACTGCAGGAAAACAGAAATGGAAGGAAAACAAACTCAAATTTGGAAAGTCCAAAGTTGAAAAAATATCTCTTTCCAAGTTCTAATTGTTTTTGCCCTATTGTTCCTAATTTCCTTAAATTGTTTTGGAGAACATAGGTGATTTCTGGCCCTTTTTTTGTGAAATTACTGGGCATGAATCCTTGATTGTTTTCTGAAACTACTGGGCATGAGGCTATTGAGGTTCACCAATCAAATACAGGCCATTCAAATGTCTTGTTCTTTTATCAGTTTAAAGGACTTTCCATCCTTTGGTTAGGGTAAGGATAGTCACGATTAGGATATTTTTTTTACAAAGTCATCTAATATTCAACCTAATCAACCAATAGATTTACATCCTGCCAGCTCCCTGTACTCAAGGGTCTAGTGTAAATGATGGATAATGTTTTGTGATCAGCTCCTAATGGCACATTCGAGGCCCATTTGGAAAGGGAAAAGTGGAGAGACTATGAATGGACGTCTCTCATTAGCAGATAATGTCTGAAGGATATGCTGAGTACCAGGTATAAGGTGAGAAGAAGGACACCCAGTACAGAAGTAAGATGTAGATGATAGAAAGCAGCATGTGCTCTGTGAAGTTATAAGTAAACAATAGAAATATTTGTTAGCAATATTTAAAATAGAAATATGAGAATTAATATCACTAAGATGAGTAAAATATTGAGGCTTATAGATAATTTCTTTTCAAAAATATATTCTGGAATACTGGATCACCTCTAGGCAAATATCTTAACTAGGTATATTTTCCATTCTTTACTAAGAAAATGAAATGAACCCATAGCTACATGGGGATTCTTCTGTTATTATGCAAGTGTGTGCTATGAATCACAGGAGAAAATTTATATCTCAAAGTTAGCCAGAATCTCAGACAGGTTGAGCATAAAGTCCATGATTTACTATGGTTATTTGTTTTTTTTATGCTAGTTATACTTGTGTTTTTTAAAATGAATTTTATTAGTATATTTGAGGTATACAATATAATGACATTCATCATTGGAAATTTGCAACTTTACGTAATTTCTTTTGCTTCTTTTTTCCCCATTCCCCTGACCTCCCTTCAACCCCTCCATCCTTCCCTATTTACAAAGACTTTGTTTCCAATTTTTCGTTTTCTCATATTAATTCCATTCCCTTCTTTCCTTTCCCTGACCCCTCCCACTTTCCCTTTGCCTTTGCCCCTTTTCTTCCTATTTCACATTATCTATTATACCTTTTAGTCCTTATTTACACTTCCAGTTTCTCACACTAGAGAAACTATTTTGTATTTACACATATGTGTCCTATTTATTACATTTAAGAGTATTGCCTCAATATGCATCCATTTAGCTATAAATGTCTCTAATTTCTCATTTTGTATGCCTGAGGAGTACTCCATTTTATTAAAAACAACACATTTTCTTTATCCAGTCTCCAGTTGATGGGCAGTTGGGTTGCTAACAACTTTTAGCTATTACAAATTGTGCTGCTATGAATATGTGTGCACATATATCACCATGGTATGATTCTTTGAATTCTTTGGGGAAGATCCCCAGCAGGGGAATAGTGGGGTCAAATGGGACTTCCAATCCTAGTTCTCTGAGGTATTTCCATACTGATTTCCACAGTGGTGGCACCAGTCTACACTCTCACTAGCAGTGGAGCAATGTTCCTCTTTCCCCACAGCCCTGCCAGCATTTGTTGATTTCATGATAGCAGCCATTCTTTCTGGAGTGAAGTAGATTCTCAGCATTGTTTTCATTTGCATCTCTTGAATGACCAGTGATGTTGAACATTTTTTCATGTATTTATTTGCTATTTCTTCTTCTTTGTCTGAGAAATGTCTGTTCATTTCAGATGCCCATTTTTGGATTGGGTCTTTAAAT
>NW_004624779.1:545795-666719 GCF_000247695.1 Heterocephalus glaber | reverse complement strand
ATTTCACCCTTTTCATTCCTAATTGCATGGATTTGGGCCTTTTCTTTCCTTTCTCTGAAAAGGTTGGCTAAGGGTTTATCAATTTTGTTTATTCTTTCAAAGAATGAACTCTTAGCTTCATTGATTTTTTTGTATTGTTCTCTTAGTCTCCATTGTATTAATTCCTGCTCTGATCTTTATAATTTCCTCCCTTGTATGAGCTTTGGGTTTGTCCTGCTCTTCTTCTTCTAGAAGCTTGAAGTTTAGCATCAGGTTGTTTGATTGAGCTTGCTCTGTTTTCCTAATATGAGTATTCACCATTATGAATTTCCCTTATAAGCATGCTTTCATTGTGTCCAATAGATTCCAATATGTTGTATTGTCATTGTGATTTAATTGTAAGAACTATCTGATTTCTTCTTTAATTTCCTCTGTGACCCATTGGTTATTCAGAAGTGTGTTGTTTAATTTCCATGTTTTTATGAGATTCTTGCAGTTTCTTTTGCTATTGATCTCCAATTTTATCACGCTATGGTCTGATAATATACAGGGGATAACTTCAATTCCTTTGGACTTTCTTAAATATATACTATGAGCGAGTATGTGGTCTATTTTGGAGAACAACCTGTGTGCAACTGAAAAGAATGTATATTCTGATTTTGTGGGGTGGAACATTTGTAAACATCTGTTAAGTTCATTTGCTCAAGAGTTTAATTGAGTTCTACCATTTTGTTGCTTATTTTTTGTCTGGTTGATCTATCTGTTTGTGACAGTTATGTATTGAGGTCCCTCACTACTATTGTATTAGTGCTTATTTGATTTTTCATGTCCATTAATATTTGTTTTATATAGTTGGGCACAGTAGTGTTTGGTGCATATATATTTATGATTGCCATCTTATCCTCTTGGATTGTTCCCTTTACAAGGTTGTAGTGTCCTTCTTTGTCTCTTTTAATCAGTGTTGGTTTGAACTCCACTTGATCTGCAAAGAGGATAGCTACTCCTGCTTTTTCAGGGGTTCCTGTTGCTTGGAGTATTGCTTTCTACCTTTTAACTTTCAGTCTGTGAGTTTCTTTTTGAATTAAGTGTGTTTCTTGTATGCAGTGTATTGTTGGACCTTGCTTCTTGACCCATTCTGCCAGTCTATTTCTTTTGATTGGTGAATTGAGACCATTAACATTGATGGTTATAACTGACACCTATTGACTTATCCTTGTCATGACTTTTTTTGTTGTTGGATTCTCCCTCTTTGCTTTAATTTGTCGTGCCTGATGGATTCACTCTGCTGTGCTTCCTGGGGTTGTGATCCTCAATGTCTGTTCCTAGGATATTGTCTAAAATTCTTTGGAGTGCTGATTTGGTATTCATGAAGTTCCTAAGGTGCTCTTTGTCATGAAAGTATCTTATTTCTCCATCAATTTTGAAGGGTTTTGCAGGGTACATCAATCTGGGTTGTTGGCTGTTTTCCTTTAGGGCTTCAAATATGTCACTTCAAGCTCTTCTTTTTTTTGTTATTGTACCGGGGATTGAACTTGGGTCCTTGAGCTTGTGCAGCAGGTGGCAAAACCACTGAGCTAAATCCCCAGCCCTACTTCAAGCTCTTCTTGACTTGAGGGTTTGTGTTTAGAAATCTCCTGTGATTCTGATAGGTTTTCCTTCGTATGTGATTTGTTTCTTTTCTCTGACTGCTTGTAGAATTTTGTTCTTCTGTTGGGTTTCTGGAATCTTAATTATTATATTCCCATGTGTAGATGTTTTTGATTACAGCTACTTGGAGTCCTATATGCCTCACTTATCTATATGTCAATTTCTTTTCCCCTGCTGGGAAGTTAGCTGCTGTCACTTCTGTGAACAGCTTTTTTTTATGTCATCTGCACTCTCTCCTGTTTCTTCATTGACTTCGATCAGTCTGATGTTATTCTTCTTTGCATTGTCTAGCAGCTGCTAGATTCATTGCTCATGGTCCCTTACTATTTTAAAGAATTTTTTTTTCCTGGTCACTAATTGCAATCATATCTTCTATATCTGAAATCATGTCCTCACATTGGTTCATTCTGCTGTGTAAACTTTCAGTGGAGTTTTCAATCTCCTGGAAATCTGTTTGCATTTGCTTTATGGATTCCATTTGTTTCCTATGTTGGGATTTCATCATGTTCCTCAGTTCCTCTATATTTTTATCTGTGTCCTCTCCAGATTTATTAATCATGTCTTGCATTATGGGCACAATCTCTGCTGTCATCTGAGAAATTATTTCTGATTTCATTTTTTCCAGATCCTCTTTGTTGCCAGTTCAGTGAGTCCAGGTGGTTGAGTATCAGATTGTTTCATTTCATTTCCCTTTGGGGTTGCTTTAGGTGATCTGGAAGTCTGGTTTTGAGACTTGTTTACATGTCTTATTGCAATGGGCAGGGGCAGGGGTGTGCTGCTGGCACCTGGCTCACCTCCTTCATGCTGGTGGTGCTAGTATGGTGGCCCAGAAGGCTCCTCATCAGTGCTGGGGGCAGCTTTGCTTATGTATGTTCCTGAAGCTCAAAGGTGCCTTAGATTTTAAATGCAGTAGTCTTAAGTAAATCAAGCCTTGTTCACAGACAGCTGAGTTAATGTTATCTTAATTGTCTTCATAAAACTGAAAGAAAAAAATCAGTTTATAATTTGGTGCTTTTCTGTGATGAATAGTCTGTTTGAACATTCTGTTCTCTCTGCTCATGATGTTTTATCCCAATGTAAGAAAGGCTTCCTCCTTTTATTTATTTATTTTTTAAAATGATGGTTCAAATGCTCCTATTTGGAGGTCTTTCCCCTAGTGGTGTGCCAACAGCCCTACTCCTCATTCCTATATTTTCTTCTAGCACTTGTGAAAATCTGCAATGACCTCATCTGCTTGTATGTGTCTTTATTCTGGTAAAGAAACCCATGAGGTATTGTTATGGTTTAGATCTATAATGTCCCTCAAAAGTTTCCTTTTTGATGAGGTGGCATTTTGGCAAGTCATTGCATCATGGAGGCAAGGCAGGGCCATGCTCATCCATGGATTAATCCATTGACCAGTCCCTAGCTGAATGTACTGTCAGGATGTGGGGCCCAGGAAAGGGAGGTGATCACTGAAGGTGTACCTGTGGAGCATATCTCCCTGGGAATTCTTCTCTTTCTATTTTCTTCCTACTGTGAGTTGAGCAGCATTCCTTCACAGTGCCCTTCTGCCAAGATGATTATTCTTTAGAGCCAGCTGACTATGGACCCTTTGAAACCTTGATCCAAACCAAAGCTCTCCTTTTTAAAAAATTTGCTGGGTGGGTTTTTTGTACCAGTGACAGGAAAGTTGGCCAATAAAGGAATGCAGCATTTTCCTTTGTATGTAAGTATATCACTGGACATAAGGAAGCAATCCAATAGGATTTGTGGAAGAAAATAAGGAAGAAAGGGGGGTGATGATATTTCAAAATCATCCTAAGGAGATGAGGCGTGATGGTACATTTTTTATTTAATTCCTTCATTCCACCTGCTCTCTTCTTTCCTTTCTCCCTTCCTTCCTGCATTCTGCCTTTTGTACTATGTTAAATACAGAATATGACATCCAAAAATTTTGCAGAAATTAATTTTTGTAGTCATTATAATTATTTTGGCAATTAATTTTCTCTCATTTCACAGCTGCTAAAACTTGATGTCTGATTAATCCTTGCCTTTTCCCAGCTACTAATTCTACAGTCTTACTGTCTTTGCATATCAGTCATAGTTAACAATCTGTAAATATTTTTAAATGCCAGGGGAAATTTTCCTTTTAAACAAACAATTGGGTAAAGTTTTGAGTAATGCAAGCTTTAGCTGTTTATTTATACAACCTCATTTGCATTCATAATAGTAGTCAATATGTTGCCTGGGAAATAGCAAAAGGAAGAGAATTATAGTTTTTGATGTTAATTTTATGAATGGTTCTGTCAAATATTTTGTTAGTGTCTTTTATATTCATACATGAGAAAGGCAATTATTTGACAGTAACTGCCCTAGATCATTTACAGTTCTAGTAAACATACTTCTACATCAAAATAAATAAAAATTACATCCTTCAGAATGTCAATTATATTTATAACATTCATTTTTTGGGATGATTTTGTAGTCCCCAAATGGTCACATTATGTTAATGAGTAAATGTGACAGTGTTTAGAGAAAGGTATCAAATATCCAGAAAATGATTAATTTTTAAATTTACCACACTGTACTTTATATTTTAGAATTCTAAATGAAAAAAAAATGAAAATAATATGCAAGGTAGAACTGTTTAGTAATAGATGCTTGGATATTTTTGAAAAGGAATATACACATACATACATATTTCTATAGAAGCTGTATTAATTTTTAATATAAACATCAGTTGTTACCAGCAGCTAATACATAAATTTGCAGATACTCATTTTTACATATTCTCTTTACTATTTTCCAGAATTCTGACTAGCCAGTTTAATAATTTCTATAAAGAACACTCAGTTTTGTCCGCCATAACAGTTTAGTTTAGCTTTCTTTAGTTACGGAATTTTTTTCTCTATCATTATAAACTTTTTGACATAAAGATATGTATGTGTGCATGTACACAATTGTGTGTGGGGATACATCCATTTGATTTAAATGGCCATAGATTTTGTAATGTCAGCTACCAGTTACCTTTATTTACTTATTTTTTTAAAAAGATGAAAATGTTTATTCATATAATATGGAAGTACAAGATAAAGTATCATAAGGATTTAAAAGCTATTTTTTAATTACAAAAATTCATTTAAAAGCAAGAACAATATGGAGTAAAATAATTTAATTTTTATCTTGAGTAAATATATTCTGAGATTATATTTTCAAAGTACCTTCTGCTTACTATCATTTTAATGGTGTCCATTTGTCATCATTTAAAGACAAACATAACCATTATTATATTTCCTGCATAGAAAAAGAATCATTGTTCCAAGTGAGTTTAGTTTGGGACCTACATTCTAGTGTCTAGACTCAAGATGATGGTGATATTTTCAGAATATATCCATTCTGACCTTGAAGACAATATACATTATTATTATTGCTGGATTTTATGAACTATCTGTAGGCAGTCACAAAGATAAAGTTTAGAAGATCAGTTGAGGATAATACTTTGATGAGATTTAAGTAATAAGTTGCAACATTATATGAAATATAAGTGACAGTGACCATAATCTAAGCTATTGTAGGAGATGATTAGTTAATATTTTACTGACAGGTTTTGAATGATAAGGATTTTGATCAGGAAGATTAAAGGATAATATTTAGAAACAGTGTTTTCAAAATGTAAAATTCAAAGGACATTGTACCCCAAACACACTGAAATATTATGGTCCACTTAGTAAACACATCACAATGTTAATTATTCTGCCTATGGTAGAGATGAAACATTATTTTGCTTAAGGGTATAAATGATCTCTTAACTCTGTTCACTGACAATTTTCAACTACATCTTCCTGAGTTTAAAATTTGTTGCAAAATAGATTGCTATCTGTAAAGAAATTAAGCTTACCAATGTTTATATGTATTGAACTTGACATCAGTATTTTTAAATACAATAAATACAGAAGTTCTCTATCTTACGAGTTTGTCCTTATAAATTTAGTTATTCTGTATTGTCTGCTACAGATCAATGATCTCTGAGTAAACTGATAAATAAAACTTTGTATCAGGCCTTAGACCTAAGTTTCTACATAACTTTTGAGAAGCATAGATGTCATCCTTATGCTTGCTTAATTTAAAAAAAAAGTATTTGAATAGTAAAAGGCATAGTCGTTGGTACTTCATGCAACCTGAGAAAAACTACTGAGTCAACTTTTTTTATCCAGATTGTACTGAAGTGAGACAATGCTTTATTCAAACCAAAATGTCAGGGTAGTCCATGTACTGTTTTCCAGCTTTGATTCATAGTAGATATATACACATACATACACATGTACGTATATACACACATGCAAACAAACAAGCCCTGAGAAGAATTACACAGAAAGGAGAATCTTGCTTCTGGTATATCACATTTGCACACAGAGACAAATAAGTAACCAGGCTTGAAGTGTTCTTAAAATTATTCATCAGGATCTATACTCCTCCTCATTTTGAGTCAATGCAGATGGAGAAAAGAACAATCCATACCTAACACAATTATCCAGGTCTAATGTTGTTACCTTATTTAAATTGACCCTCGTGGGATACAGAAAAGAGCCAGTGGCAAAACTTAAAATAAGCAATAAAAGTAGAGAAAATGAATGAGACCAGAACAGACATGATTTTTTCCCCTGAGCTCCCTCTTCAGCAATTCTTTTTGAGGTGGCTTTAGAATGAGCATTGGGACAGTCTTGCTTAGGAGTTAATTTTGCATACATTAAGTACATGTTATTTGTTTAATAGATAATGAAGGGTTCAGTTTCTAATATAGGTCAGTCAATTTTATTTTATACTTACTTTTAACAAAGATTAGAGTTGGAATAACTTTTTAAGAATTATTCTGAATTTGATGTATGTTATAGGAGCAACCTATGAAACAGGCCAAAGCTCCTCTTTAGAAAAATGTTGCTCTTGCTAGATCGATTCCTGCCTAGAAATCCACACATCACAAAATGCATCACAAATCCAACCTAAATTAGTGACAAGTTAAAGCATTCCTTATAAAATATATTTAATGTATAATGTCATAAAAACATTGTAAAAATTTACATTATTATAAAATAAAGCTGTTATTTGAATTTTAACAAAATATTTATGAATATTTTCTGTGTCTAGGAACCTTCATCTTAAACTATTACAGTGATGCAGGTACTCTCAGTGTTGGCTTAGGCGTTCAGGCATTGATTTATCCCCATGAAAAAATTTGAACATCTTAATACTTCATCCTAACAAATTTGCCACATCCTGTAGTAAGTAGGACTCATTAGTAGAAATATTTAGTAATGTAGCATTTCCAAAGAAATATTGTTTGTTTTAGTCAATCCAACTTTAAAAATTTATTCAGTGGTGGCACTAAGCTCTGTGACTAATGCTGGGTGTACAGAAAGTTAGAGGAACTAATCCCTGTCCTGGAGGTAGAGTCAGGACATAAATAATGCCATAAATTTCTAGAAAAGGGGATCTTGTGCTCAGGGGAGACAGACAGCAGTGTGACCTAGGATATCAAGGAAGATGCACCAAAGAGATGGCGTTTGAAGGCATTTATCCAATTGAAAAGCTGAGTTAAGACTTTCCCATATTTTATATCAGATGTAAGAGGATGTGAAAAGTGGGCTGTTGTTGGGAGACGGTGAGTGCTCCATTACGTTAAGAACTGTTCGTGGGTGGAGGTAGTATGGGTGAAGTCATAAAGTTGGGGTGATATCAGGTCTGGCCAGCTCTGTTATATCAGGACACATTTTGGATTTCATTTTCTCAGGCAATAGAGTATCAGTAAAAATGTTAAGACTTTCCTCATATGTTTTTAAAAAAATCTGCCAGGCATGGTGGCACATGGCCATAATCCCAGCATAAGGAGGTGGAGGCAGGAGAAATGCCAAGAGCTTCAGGCCAGCCTGGCCTACATGGTGAAGTTAAGGCATCCTGTACTACACAGAGAGACCTTGTCTCAAAAAACCAAAAATGAAATAAAATAAATAAAGGACTACTACTGAGAGAAAATATGAACAACATAAAACAGTAAAAGGAGCTCTAAAATGTTCCCAAGTACCTGCTCATTCGTTCGACACGTGGTAGACAGGTTACTGACCCTTACCTTGACAGTCCTACCAAAATGTCTATGCTCTAATACCCAGAATCCGTGAATACATTGCTTTACATGGAATAGGGAAATTCATAGGAGTGACTGCTTTCAGTATACTGAGATGTGGAGATTATCCCAGATGATGTGGGCAAGTCCATTGTGAGCACAGGGTTTTTAGAAGGGGGAAGGGTTTTTGAGACAGAAGGATCAAAGGCAGAGACAGAACTCTGATGAAGGTGTGCGCACACATTTATGTGGAGAGAGAGACACACACCATACAAAGACAGAGGTGTATATGCAAATGAAAGAGAAAGGAACAGACAAGGAAATGGAGGAAAGAGAAGACAGAATGGAGGAAAAGAAAGGGGAAGAAAAGAGAAAGAGGAGGAGTGAGAGGAAAGACAAACAGACACACACACATACACAGAGTTTCAAAAGAGCTACACTGCTGGTGCACATGTGGAGTCGGGCACAGAGCCAGGTGTTGCAGGAGCTAAAGGACCTTGCTATGTAGTCCAGGCTGGCCTTGAACTCTCAGCGATCCTCCTGCCTCAGCCTCCAGAGTTACTGGGGTTATAGGCTTTTGCCACCATGCCCAGCTATGTCTCCTACTTACAAGGACTGAAATGTCTGGAGAAACAAAGAACTCAGAACTCTGAAAAGCCAGCAAGAGCAGGTCGATTGAGAAGAGAAGCAAAACTTTAAGAGGCTCCTATAGGGAACCTTCACATCATCTCTGAAGTCGCGTGTGAGCAGAACAGGCAGGAGAGCTTTGCAGGCTGGCCAGGAAATCCCTCCGATCAAGTCACAGCTGCAAAGGCCAGGGTGGACACTGCTCCTTCAACTGGAGTTTCTAGAACACAGGTTATCTAAACATGGGCAAGCTGCATCCATTACCGCTGTGACGTTCAGCATAGTTGCCATCAAAATGTTGTGGCCAGGACAGTCAACAAAGGAAACACGTCTAACAACCGAGAAAGAACCATCAGTCTGAAAACCAATCAACACTTAAACATCCAAGTTAGACCTTTCTTTCTTTTGCTCAGGTATTGAGGATTAAACCAGGGCTTCACAAGTGCTCGGCAAGTGCTCTACCATTGAGCCTCATCCCCAGGCCTTTTTTGTTTTGAGATAGAATCTCTTGCTGGGTTGCCTGGGCTGGCCTAGGACTTGTGATCCTCCTGCTTCCATCCCTAAGAAGCTGGGATTACAGGTGTGTGCCATCAGGCCCTGCTCAGATTACAGATTTCTTAAAGTTAAATTACTTGGGAAGTTATTATTATTATTATAAAATGGTTACAGAACTTGGGTGTTTCTAGACTTTAGAAATAAGATCACGAGCTAAGAATAAAATCACTGCAGATCATTAAAATCAACTGAAATTAGCTACATGTAGAAATAACTGGAGACAGGTACTCTCAAATCCAATTATAGTGAATATGGGATAGAATAATGGTAAAGAGAACACATGCTAGAAATGTCATCGATTTGAAAGCTAAAGCCTAATGATATGCAAAAATCATGTTGATAGAATGAAGACTGTTGTTTGAAAAAAATAATTCCACTTTGAAAAACTCAAATTGTACATGTCAAGTGGAGACAGTGTGATTTTAGTAAAATTACAGTACGTGTTCAGAAATATGACATTTTTTAAACTGTACACTCACATTTCCACACTCTGAAACAGGATCAGGGTCAGCAAACTATGGCCCTTAGGCCAGACCTGACCACTCGCCATATTTATGCAGGCACCTATTGTCTATGTATGCTCTGGTAACCTAAGAGCAGAGATAAGTTCTTGCAACAGCATCTCTATGGACTGAAAAGCTGAAAATACTTACTATCCGGCCCTTTACAGAATAAGTGCACTGATTCCTGATAAAGGCCAGGACACAAGTAAGGCAATTGCCTGAGGGGCAAAATTTAAGGGAGGCCAAAAAACTAGGTACTCAAGATGATTTTAAATTCAGCATTTAAAAATTCAAAATTAAAGTTAATGCAAAAAAACCCATAATAACAAAATACCAGTTTTAAATTTAAAAAAGAAAGGATCAGTAACAATGCCATGCCAAAATTGGGTGTGTGGCAACATGCCTGTAGTCCCAGAACTCTGTGAGGCTGAGGCAGGATCACAAGTTGGAGTTCAGCCTGGGTAACCTGGCGAGATCTAGCCTCAGAAGAAGGGAGGGCTGGGGGATGTGGCTCTGTGCAAGGGTCCTGGGGTCAATGCCCAGTACCACAGTGGGGAAAAAACAAACATATTAAAAATAAAAAAGCCACACTAAGCAAAACAAAGAATTTAAAAAAAAATTTTTTTTTTTTGAGACAGGGTCTCACTATGTGGTTCAGACTGGCCTTGAACTCACTTCATAGCCTAGGCTGGTCTCGAACTCACAGCGATCCTCCTGCCTCAGCCTCCTGAGTGCTGGAATTATAGGCATGCACCATCACGCTTGGCAAAGAAGTAATACGGAAATAAAAACATCTGCAATATTACATCTGTTATTTTTTAAAGTTCTAACATTCTGTTCATCATAATATTTTGCATTAATTTTCAAAAATTGCATTAAAGTTACTTGTCCTGATTTTTAAAAAAGTGCCACACTGCTGACTCTGAAGACAGAGGAAGGAGCCAGGAACCAAGTAACATGGGTGTCCTCAAACAGATGGGGATGGCCAGGGGAAGTATCGTCCCCTGAAGCCTCCTGATGGGATGCAGCCTTACTGATCCTCGGATTTCTGACCTCCAGAATGGCAAGATAATAAATCTATGTTCTTATAAACCACTAGGTGTATAGTAAGTTGTCACAGTAGAAAGACCAAAGTAATGAAGCAAGTAGACTACAGGACGATAAAAACTGTATCCCTTCTGTAGACCTATGGGTCTCTCATGCTTGTCTCAGAGAGAGGCTGCTTAGAAGTTGCTGTGATGAATGCCTATTTCCTCAAGGACACCAACAATCAGATTGCAAACAGCCAGCTGGATGACTGATTGGAAAGTGATTAATGACTGATGCTAATGAAAAACATTTAAAGTAGAACCATAATAAAACTAGGTGTATGCTTTAGATCTGCAACTCTTATGAGTGTGATTTAAATAGATAAGGTGGCAGGAAAAGGACTTAGATAAGAGGGTAGTGAAAAGGCTTATACAAGTTGTCCTGAGGTTTTGACTGAGATAAAGATGAGGAAAAACAGTGGAAAGACCCTCAGGAAACAGGCACAAGAATGTTGTGACAAAGGGAACATAAATGATGCCCCTTCAGTGGATGGTCTGTGATTTCTGGAACAATAATATCCAGCTTGAATTTGTTTATTCGCCTTTAGTGTGAACTTTAAGAAAGCAGTAAATTATTGGTAGCTCTGTTGCTCTATTATAATGTTTTTAAAAACAAGGACAAAGGCCTGTTGATAAAATATGGTGTAATTGACTCATAGTTGCCTTATTTGAAGCAAAAATTCAGCTGGGAAGAGTTGTGCTTCCGTGACTATTCTTAAATGCCAAAGAGTACTTATTTATTGGTTACAATGTTAACATTTATGCTTCTTTCCCAGTTACCTCTTTGTTATTTGTGGAAAATTAGACTTTATGCTTTTTATTCTCTTACGTGAAGTGCCATTATTTCCTAAAATGGCTCATTTGCACTTAATCGTGAAGCTTATTAAAGAACTCTGTTTTGTTTGTTTCACATCGTCTTCTATAAAACACAACAGCTGCAGGACAAGACTATAAATGAAAAATATTGCTCAGTTCATAGCCTTCAAATACTGTGACTCATTAAAAACACGATAGGTAAATTGCCTGGTATCTCATTTTCAATATAAAGACCTAGAGGCCATGGGGAGTATGTGCCTTGTGTCCTTTCAGCCTGGAGAAACCTGGCAAAACTTCACATAAAAGAAAAGTTAGTTTTGCCTCTTTCAGTCAATGATAGAAAATAAGAAATTTTCTTTTCACTTTTAGTACATTTTTTAAATCCCACATCAATAAAAAATTCTTTCTTGAGATTAGGGATTCTCCTCTAAAAATATAATTGATTTTTAAGACAAATTGACAAATTCTTAATATCTTTTACTGTATAAAGAAGAAAATGCCCAGATGATGAATCTTTCAAATTTTCATTTTGTCTCCATTTCTTAATCCCTGATCCACAAACATGAGCTGGCATTTTCTCTGTGCTAAATTCTGCGGGACTCTGGAATAAAAATGAATGATTAAGAGTTAGTTCTACCCTGAGAAGTATATAGTTTAAGGATATATAGTTTTTAAACATATCTTCAGTCCTTTAGGTTAGTAAGAGAGAACCTGCTGTAAGTTGGATTGGGAAGAGCCAGTGAACAATATACATCATTCACACCTAAATAATGCAAAGAACTTGAAGCGATGTCCAGTGTTCCCACAGTGCGCCTTGAAAATGTACAGAATATTACCAGGTATGCAAGAAGGGAAGTACTTTAAGGTAAGGCATGAAATACTTATAATGTGTGGATTATTGTTTAAGATTAATGAGACTTTTCAGCCTCATAGAGAAGTATGGCTAGAAAAACTTGAATGAGTTTAACATGTGAAGAGTATTTTACATATAAAAGATGTGGGTTTTTTGTCTTTGGGCATTTAAAAGCCACTATAACATCTTCTATAAATAAAATTTAAGATTGAGGAACACTATTACAAAGGGAAGTAGAAGATGGTTTGGAAACTATTCAATAGTTTGGTGGCAAAAAAAAAAAAATAGCTCACTGCCATTTCTTAAGAGTATTGGATGGCCTACAAATACCATTAAAGATGTTTGTATGTGTGGAAAATACTTTATACTTTTTATTTGCAAAATAGTATTTCTGAATTTTATGTAATTCATTTGGTGAATTTTATTCTACCAACCAAAGATACAGATAGATTGGATGCATCTGAAAAATCGTAGGAGAAGAAATTTTCTTTTCAGGTGCCCAATTATTTCTGAGAATTCATCGTTAAGGAAGTGAACTCTAATTTCAGAAATAAAATTCAGTCATGTTCAGTAAGCAGAAATTCCCAGAAAGATTTCAATCAATCTAGAAAAAAAATGCAAGACATAATCATTTTTAAAATTCCAGCAGCATGTAGAGTAATGCTTTCACCTACTTTCACGAGATCATTAGTACCTAATGAAATGGAAGGGAGTTTAAGAAGTACACTCTTATATTACAACACATAAGCTGATAATAAGTATGAAAGAGTTTATTTCATTCAGAAGTAATATATTATTCTAAACTATGGAAATAGATTACTTTTCCCTATTACATTTCTATAATTAATATCAGAAAGGGAATGACAGTAGAGTGTCTCTATTTTTAACAATTTATTTAAAAGCAGATAGACTTTTCAACAGCTGGAAAAAGTAATATAGTAATATCAAGTTCTGAGTGTACTGCCTTTAACAAGAGTTGTCATTATTAAGACAGTTTTCTTATTCTATTTTATATCCAATTTAAGCACATGTTTCCTTAGGGAAAAAAAGAAAGCATGTAAAATATAAGATGAAAAATTTATGGTAAATACACACTTTTTAAAATTTGATCAGACCTATTTTTGGCAAGGGATTCTTTCGCCAGAAAAAAACCTTAACTGTGAAAATAAATACATTTGAATTAAATTAATAATACTGAGTATATACTGAGCACCTATTATACCCCGCTAAATCTTGTATACATTGGATATACAACAAAGAAGAAAAGAAAGCCCCCATTCTTCTGGAACCTACTTTCCATGAAGTAAATAAGAAATCAGTGAATAAACAAGCTACTGTGTAGCAGGCGGTAAGAGTGTTATGAAAAAAGGCAAAACAGAATGCACAAGACAGAAATTGACATCAAGAAAGGACTGAAATAGGCTAGATGATCTGAGAACTCCTATCTTCTAAGGTTATATTTGAGTAGGAATCTGAACAAAAAATATAAAAATATCTTGGACTAGAGCACTAAACTAAAATTGAAGTGGATTAAAGATCTAAATAATGAAACAGAAACACTAAACTTGCTGGAAAATAAGTTAGGAAGAACTCTGGAAGACATTGGCATCAGAAAAGACTTTATGTCAGTAGCATGGGAACTAGCACAAAGAATCAACAACTGGGATCTCATCTTATTAAAAAGCTTCTTCACTGCAAGAGAAACCACCAGCAGAGCAAAGAGACAACCTACAATATGGGAAAATTTTTTTACTAGCTGTTCCTCAGACAAAGGTCTACTATCTGAAATATATAAAGAACTCAAAAAAATCTGACCCCCAAAATATAAAGACCCAATTCAAAAATGGGCATCTGAAATGAACAGATATGTCTGACAAAGAAGTAAAAGCAGCAAATAAACATATGAAAAAATGTACAGCATCACTGGTCATTTGAGAGATGCAAATGAAAATAACACTAAGATTTTACCTCACCCCAGAAAGAATAGCTGCTATCATGAAATCAACCAATAACACATGCTGGCGGGGCTGTGGGGAGAAAGGAACCCTTCTCCATTGTTGGTGGGAGTGCAGACTGGTGCAACCACTGTGGAAATCAATATGGAGATACCTCAAAAAACTAGGATTGGAAGTTCCATTAACCCACCTATTCCCATGCTGAGTATCTTCCCCAAAGAGTTAAAAGAATCATACCACAGTGATATATGATCACCCATGTTTATAGCAGCACAGTTTGTAATAGTTAAAACTTGGAAACAGTCCAATTTCCCATCAACTGGAGACTGGATAAAGATGTGTTTTTTTTTATAAAATGGAGTACTACTCAGCCATACAAAATGAGAAATTAGAGACATTTATAGCTAAATGGATGCACATTGAGGTGATACTCTTAAGTGTAGTAAATA
Organism: Heterocephalus glaber; assembly: GCF_000247695.1. The sequence goes on along the minus strand of NW_004624779.1, from coordinate 652,147 downwards.
GGACACATATGTGTAAATACTTAATAGTTTCTCTAGTGTGAGAAAGTGAAAGTGTAAATAAGGACTAAAAGGTATAATAGATAATGTGAAATAGGAAGAAAAGGGGCAAAGGGGAGGGGGAAGTGGGAGGGGTAGGGAAAAGGAAAGAAGGGAATGGAATTAATATGAGAAAATGAAAAACTGGAAACAAAGTCTTTGTAAATAGGGATGGATGGAGGGGTTGAAGGGAAGTCAGGGGAAGGGGGAAAAAACAAGAACCAAGATAAATTATGTAAAGTTGCAAATTTCCAATGATGAATGTCATTATATTGTATACCTAAAATGTACCAACAAAATTAATTAAAAGGAGACAGAAACTAGGATTAGAGGTCCAATTTGACCCAGCTATTCCTCTGCTGGGTATCTTCCCAAAAGAATTAAAAGAATCATACCACAGTGATATATGATCACCCATGTTTATAGCAGCACAGTTTGTAATAGTTAAAACTTGGAAACAGTCCAATTTCCCATCAACTGGAGACTGGATAAAGATGTGTTTTTTTTTATAAAATGGAGTACTACTCAGCCATACAAAATGAGAAATTAGAGACATTTATAGCTAAACGGATGCACGTTGAGGTCATACTCTTAACTGAAATAAATAGGACACACATGTGTAAATACTGAATAGTTTCTCTGGTGTGAAAAACTAAAAGTGTAAATAAGGATCAAAATGTATAATTGATAATGTGAAATAGGAAGAAAAGGTCTAAAAGAATAGGGAAATTGGGAGGGGTAGGGGAAAGGAAAGAAGGGAAAAGAAAAAATATGAGAAGTGGAAAAACTGGAAATAAAGTCTTCGTAAATAGGGCAGGATGGAGAGGTTGAAGGGAGGGCAGGGAAATGGGGAAAAATAAGAACCAAGATACATCATGTAAAGGTACAAGATCCCAATGATGAATATACTTAAAATGTACCAAAAAATTAATGAAAAAACATGCATGGAGCAAATGTAATAAAGAGAAAGTCTTGGCAAAGAAATAGGAGCTAGAAGAAGGTCAGCTGAGCAAAACAGTAATACAGCCAGCAGAGTTGTTTTAAATAAAAAGCATACCATGACCAACATTATGGTTGTGACATTATTTGTAGTGCATTTTTTCAAGGTGCAAAGGTTTGGGGATAAAGAAAGGAGTGCACCAGTAGGCAATCAGTCTGACTTCAGAAAAATGCAAAAATCAGGGAAAGAGGAGAAGAAAGGTGTTCCTTAATTCAAAAATTTAACTGATGAAATTTTAATGAAGAGTAATATGTATGATGTCATCGGAAGGCACAGGGAGTTTAAGCAGTGCATCTGCTTTTAAAGAAATTAAAATCTTGTTAATGAAACAGAACATGTATGGATACATATATAGTCTACTTGATTAACTGTGTATGAATAGATAGGCAGCACAGTATCTTTAGCTCTGTGTTCAAGCTAAAATCGTGATATATATTTTAGGCATATTTTAGGTTTGCATTTAAAGAATTGATAAAAACGTGATACATTTAGGTATGTTTTGGGCTTTCATTACATAATCATCTATAAAATAGTGTAAACGTATTCTGTGGAATGCAGATGTCAGCTTCCTATCTGCAAACTGCTGGAATATTTGATTTGTGTTGTCTTTAACATTCATTGCATGATAATTAAGTAACCTTGATTTAATTTTAGTGAGCTAAAGAAAAAAGAGAAAGAAGTGAGGTGGACATAAGGGATAAATGAAACCAGTGAAGGCAAATGACATCACAGTACATGGAAGGCGTGAATGTTTGGAATATGTCAGATGAAGAAAAGTTTGGAAAGATTATATCATTTTGCGGTACACAGTATTATGTATAATTCTGGCAGAGGACTGTGTTCTGTGAGATGTTGCAATCCACCCAACCCTTCTTCTTCTTTTTTTTTTTTTGGTACCAGGGATTGAACTCAGGTCCTTGTGCCTGCATAGCAGGGGTGAAACCACTGAGCTAAATCCCTGGCCCATCCGCAACCCCTCTCTTAACCTGGCCAGTGTACAAAACCTAGCCATTAATACACTATTCCCATAATGGATGACAATTTGTTTCCATTCATATTATTCATTTGAGTTATATTACTTTCATAATTTTATTAGTATTAATTACAATGTCTTTAATTTTATGTTTTCATACAACCTATAAGAAGGACTTTATCAATAGGCACAGGTCGGTAGGTACTTATTTATATTATAATGAAAGTGATTTAAGTTGACCCTGATGATCTATGGGATATTTTTCCTTTAGAATGGGTCCACATATTCTTGACATTGGAGAAAAATTGACTTAAGTCGTTCAGCAGGGGACCTATCCAGCACCATCAGAGGGTTAGAAACAGAGAGGAGATGGGTTTCAGTTGAGGAAGGTGGGCTGGGTAGGCTCGTGAGAGCAGCAGGGTGAGAGCATGGACTGTGAGCTGCAGCAGGAGCTGTGGTCAGAGAGCTGAAGAACCCACCCTGGCCCTCGCTGGGGATTGGCAAGATGACAGTAAAAATCACAGGTGAAGAAGAGGTTGGGGAAAAGGAAGAAAAACTTTTGCTTTGTTGTATTGATTAAACTTCAATAAATCAAGAAAGAGAACAATAAAATGGCATACCTAAGCCTGGGGAAGGTAATATTGTTAATAGAGAAGAGTTTAAAAATGAGAGAAAGGAGTTAAATAAAAACCAAGAATTTCAAAGGAGCACAGCACAGACGCAAACAATATATAACAGCCACCAGGGGAAAGTGAATTAATGAACCCTGAAGAATTAGGCTCATAAAGTGTGGAGTAAAGTAGATGAAAATTATAAATTTGCTTAAAGTAAAGCAATACATCATTGTAAACACCTATATAGTTTTAATATCTACCAGATATCAATAATCACTAAAACAGTCAAAACATACAATTCACTTTTTAATTTCTTTTTTAGATGAACAGTTATACCTGCACTTACAATTATGCATGTGAGAAAAATGAAATTATGTCAGATAACAGAAAAATAATAGTATTTCATAATTTGTATTTGACTAATGTATTTTATTATCATTCATGCCTCTGGACTGGAGCTTTTCACATATGTCCCAAGGAGATGGAAGACTTGGAATTCTATAGTGTGATCAAAACTTGTGGCTGATTTCATACATTCCAGGAAGAGAAAAAAGCAGTAACTCATAATTTTGAGTGAACACATATGCATACAAAATATTAATTAATACATGATTCCATGAAATTTTAACAGAATTTGACAAATCTAATTGGTGGCAAAAGAAGTCAGCATAATGCTTACTTGTGAGGTAGGCACTGATATATATGTATATATACACACACACACACACACACACACGCACACACATTACACTTTATGCATTCTGCCATGTATTTATTTTACCTCACCAAAGGAAGGAATACAGAGTAAAGTTGTTTCTATGTCACTGGAGGCAACAGAAAGTACAGAGTGAGAACCTTTAGCCTTCTGGGAGGAGAATATCAATGAGCAAGATGTGTCTTAAAGCCATCACTTCTTGGAAATTTTGCTGTAATGTCCAAATGCAAATACCAAAAGATGGTGGAAAAGGCTCCTATTGAAGCCATGAAAGAAGGGAGACCCATGACATTCTGGGTTTATGTGATGAACGGAAAATCAATATGGCCCTATTCTCCCCTCACCTACCCAGGGTAGAAGGGCATGGCATTCACAGTAGATATGCTACAGGTCAGAGGAAGGTGGGTTAATTACATTATCCGCAGACTTTTGGGGAAATACAGGATTTCTTTTCCACACAGCACGGAGCACAGCGAATAGAGGCTCTGAGACAAGGAGATTAGAGAACATGGAGCCCAAGTGAAGTTTAAAGCAGAATAATCATATGTCCATCAATGCCCTCATGAATGTACAAAGAAATTGAAGTAGTCAATTGAATTAATTGCAGGAGGCAAGCTTCCGGCAAAAGCAAATGAATTGATTCAACTAATTTGTGCTCTCTCTGTTTTTACTTAAGATGGAAACTTTGATTAAAAAAAGATATCCATTTCTGGTACTCCCACTTGGATGGATAAAAGTGAGACTGAGTAATATGTCTTATTCAGAGACTGATAACAGCTAATTGCTTGGAATAATAAGGTCCTGCTTATGTCTTTTTTTAGAGGAACTCATGACTTTGATATAAGATGTATTTCAATTAATCTCTGAAAGATTTGTTGACTTTCTTAACAGCCTTTCCCTTGAAAAACAATTGAAAAGTCATGAAGAATGTTGCTGATGGATACTACTCCATGGGTAAAGTCTATCTGCAATACCAATCTGAGCATTAGGTTTTATTCTGGGAGAAACTGACTCAGTCATAGAAGAACTAATTTTGCACTCTTCATTTTGTCCAGTCACTTTTTGTTCAGTTGTCATGAAGTACTACATGCAGTAGTAGTGTGAGTGGATGGTTTTGGGTTGAGGATGAAATATCAAGATTTGTAACTTGGGTTCTTCATTTAATAAAGCAGAGAGAAAAGCAGAGGTAGCTAAGGAGCTTTTGCAATGATGCAAGTACACACACACACACACACACACACACACACACACACACGCAGTGGAGATGAAAGTGTCCTTCCAATTCCTCTATACAAAGCATAGCAAACTATGGTCTGAAGGCAAAACCTTGCCGTCACCTAATTAAGTGGCTCATGAGCTACGAATGACTTTTACAGATGAACATATGCAAAATTTATTTGACAAAGAAGATTAACTTTGAGCCCCAACTCATCAAACTAGTACAGTACTCTCCCTAAAAAGGTTTCCATTCTTCTCAATATTAAACCTATATTGTGAAAAATTGGGAAATGATTTTTATGATATCAATATTATTCTGTGTTTTTATATAAATACCTACATAATACACTGGTTTTGCTTCTTGGAGCATAAAACTTAAACTATTACTATCAAGTCCTTTAGAGAAAAAGCTTTCTGACCTCTGAATGAACGTAGTGGTCTTCAAATATTTTACAGTGTACAATCATCTAGAGGGCTTGTTACATCCTAGGTGCTCTGGTCTCATCAATGTGCCTGATGTGGGCATCAAGAATCTGGATTTCTAACAAGTGCCCATGTGAAGCCAATACCGCTGGTGCTGGGGGACATGCTGAGAATCCCTGGGCCAGATCAATCCTTGCATCAGAGAAAACTGGGGCCCAATAAATTGTCGCCTGCCCCAAGTCACACCTGCGAAGTGTGAGAACGATCTTTCAAATATCACTTTTGGCTCCACTTTAATAATTCTTTCCAGCTGAACAAAACTTTCATTGACCTATTGAATTCCATGCAAACTTGCAATGAATTAAGAAAGAAAATGCCACCTGAGATTTGTTTGTCTGTAGAATAGTGTCTCCGGGGGTGCAAACACTATCATTTTGCAGGCCTAATGACTTTTGAAGGCTGTTTTCAAGGACACATTAAGCAGCCATTAGATCTGCTCTTAAATTCATCAGCCTTTATGCAACATGCATCTGGCACAGAATCAAAAACAAGACCATGGGGAAAACACTGTATGGTGACTTCTGTATGGCAGGATATTAATCTGGTGGGGGTGTCCCACACTGATGTCAACAAAATCACCAATTTGCCCATCATTCAGTTCTTACAGGCTGCTTTCTCCCTTGTCCACTACATAAATGCCTTGAAGAAATATCACCTTGAAAAAAAACCAAAAACCCTGAAAAATCCAAGATCCTGGTAATTTTGCCAGGATCTCAGAGCTATTTTTGCAATTCAAATCCCAAATTCTATGTCTTCATTCTTGATATGTTAAATTTCCTATTGATGGTGAAATTATCTCATTTATTGTAATGATATCAATTTAAGGCTTTCATTCTTTCTATGTAAAATTCAACAATTTCATCCCCATTTCTGGCTTATTAATTCTTTCAGGTAAAAGGGTCAAACCATTATTTAATATTATAGAAAAGATAATAATAGGATCCACTTATTATAGGTAAGTGCAATGATCCTGAAAATAAATATAAACACAGGGAATGTCAACTCAGCTCATGGTCAAATTTAGAGCAGTCAAAGAATAGCCACTCTGTGTTCAAAGAAATTGTCATTAGTAACAATAGCAATCACACATTTTTTATACACCAGGTAATGTTTTGAGTGCTCTAAGTTCTTGATCTTCATAACGATTCCTTCAAGTAAGTGCAGTTATTCATGTTGTCTCTACAAGTACAGAAAAAAAATTAAAAATTAGGCTAATCCTATCCTAAAGCAATGTTTCTTACTGGGGACTGAGGACTTTTAAAGTTTTTTAAAAAGTTTCTCTTTTTATTAGTATATGCTAGCAATATGCAACCGTAACATTCACCTTGGGAAGTCGGTATACAGACATATCACATCTTCATCATTTTTACTTCCCCTTCTCTTTCTCCCCTTTTGACTCTTTCCATCCTCAAGTCCCCTTCCCATCTCCACAAAGTCTACCTGCATATGTCCTATCATATACATTTTATGTTGCTCATTAAATTATTTCTATCTGGAGTTTCTCACACAGAGGTCAGTTTAAGTGACTGGAGATACTATAGTTTGTCACAACTACAGAAGGGGCAGTGTGGCTGCCTCTAATTGGGGACAGCCAGGGACATGGTTTAAATTTCCTACATGCACAGGACGTACCCACCCACACAAAAATATATGATTACTCCAAAATGTCAGTAGTGCTAAAACTGAGAAATTCTGCTTTACAGTTTTTGCTTTTAACTACTGTAGTACCTAATTTGGAAGGACGGAGACTCATCTGTTGCCTGGAAGTTACTTGATGTGTAAATGCACTTGATCCTAATGAACTTAGTGTCTGCCTCTAGCTTGAGAATTCATCCTGTGTTTGTTAAACTGGCACACTCCAACTCTTCCTGATTCTTTTAAAATTAATGTTGATCTTTCCTTCTAGATCCTATAACTAGAGAAACTTAGACCAAAACAAGATTTTATGAGATGTAAAGGTCAGCTTCTATCTTTTCTTTCTCTGTTTTATTAAGAAACATGGAGGTTCTGGATTACCAAGGATTTTCTCCCAGACCAGCCTTATATAGGAACCTTTTCAAATGTTTCCACACATTGACACAGTCATAACACAGTTTGCTTTCTTTAGATTATCTTTGGAAAGTGTTAGTTCACAGTGAGAGGAAAATGTCCATGTCTTCAGTAGCACTTCTAATAAAGAATGAATTATGTTATGGTTTTGTAAGAGGGTTTGTATATATAAATTTTTCATGAACAGTACACTTTGTGCCTCATTATACCTTAGAGGAGCTGTTTTCTACTATAAACATATCTATTTTAAGCAAGTAATGAAAATAAAAATCCTAGAACAATGTAAGTGGTATTTTTCTCATTCTTTTCTGTTTCTATAGATCTGCTTTTAATGCGGGAGTGTGTTGGACATAGCATTGTTAAAGATCACAAAACATGCATATCACACTTGACTATAAACAAGGGAGATGATGTGTTAGTTAATGGCTCAGGTCTCTGAGAGAGAAGATGCAATAATATGACAGTTCACACAGACCTACAGCCTTTGTGTTGCTTTGAAGATGGTGTTTAATTCAGAATGAACAAATTTAAGAATTAGCTCTCTTTGGGATGACAGGTCAAATTCTGAGCCTGAGTTATTTTCATAAGTGTAGAAAATTATGTAAATACTAGGAGTAGAATGCTGGCTCAGGAGGTGAGGGCTGTAGGAAGTACAGGGAGCAGAGGGTTAATAAAGACCATACCCTTTATTGAACACTAAATGCTGATAGCTGTGCATGAGTTTATTTTCTCTTATTCCTTTTCAGACTATGTCCTCTCATTTTTGCCCTGCCTTTTATGTAATTTTTTCTTTTCCTTTCCTGGCATTATCCATTCTCCTCAGTTATAGTGTTTCAAGCAAATTTAACCCAGGAAAGGAAAACTTAGGATAATAGAGTTCACTGATAGGTGGCAAGATTTTCGTAAACAACTGAGAAAGACAAGGCAAAAGGAAATGCATTTGTATGTGGAATGTCCTTACAAGTTGAAGATCTAACCAGTCTTCTCATAGTTTTGCAATGACTAAAAGGAAACATTTTAAGATAAGCAGTACCTAAAAAAGAACAAGAAGACATGTTTTTCCTAATATTTGGGGATTAACATGAATGTATCTCTCCTTTCATTACATCTTTCACAGCATAAGAAAAAAAAACTTTGAAATTTCTAAATACTATTTTAAAATTGTGCACATTCCTAGGAAGTCACTCATTGAAATGTTCTGTTAAGGCTATTCTGGTTCAGCCTACCTTTTGTGTTTGTGGGTAGAACTAGAAAAACATTCATTTCAACTCAATACCTGTGACAGTTACAAAGCTGTATAGCTCAGTGAACCAGACTCTGGCCAGGAGGGAGATGTTCTGACTCTGATACTTCTACTGTAAAACTGTCTCTGATTTTAGTGTGTAGAGAATCTGGCCTTCCAATTTTTCTTCTAATTCTCCATTTTGTTCATTTTAGAACCATGAAGAAGGCGAGTCCAATTTTCTGAATGTCTCTTCCCATTTATTAAATTGTACAAACTAGTAGGTTTATGAATTGTAGATGCCATTCAGCATAATTACACATCGTTATACCCTCCATCCAGGTACCTTCCGCATTTCACTGAACTAAAATTGCTGCAAATGTGGAAATTGAAAGATGCTATTGAAAAGCATGTGAATCAGCCAACAAAAGCATATTAACATTAATGTGTATCTCTATAATAATTTAAAAGTATCAAAAAGATTTGGTAGAGTCAACCAACTCTTATGTCTGAGGTATTGTGCTTAATAGTCGGATTTAAATAGTGTCTTCACTAAACTTAATTAAAAATTGAACAAGATAATATCGGTGTAGCTACTCCATTAAAAATCCATCAAGGTATTATCAGTATAACCAGTAATTTTACACACATTATAAAACATAAAACAGCATACATTGTTTTCCTCCCGGATGATATATTTTTCTGAAAGTCATAAATAATGAAAGTCTCTTCTATATAATGGCATTTAGGTAGTTATTAATATGGAATGACTTACCTAACCTTCCACCTGTATTAGCAATATAGTTAAGCATATAATATAAGCATATAATGTAAAGCAAAATGTATATAACCTAATAATATACTCAAAGAATGTGTACTGGTTTATTAGTTTCTAAAATATGCTTTTCAGAGCATTTGGATGTTGCCTATTGGTGTAAAGTACTAGGCTGTTTGTTTTGATTTTTGTGATTCATGACACATAAAATTCTAACAGACACTCTGAAATTTCTAGAATACAAAAGCAGTTCCAGACTACTGTATATCCATGTATTCTTGCTTGACCAAAACCTCCAACATTATCCTGAACAGTACCAGCAATCAATGATTCAAGTAGTCTGAATCAGAGTGCTTGTATGTTTATTTATTCTAGAAGGGTAAATACAGAACTACACTTATAAAGTACAGGTAGACCATGATGCACTTCTGATTAAAGTAATATCCACAACTTTATTAGAAGTGAAAAAATGAAATAGTTCTCAAAACTTTCCTTTATACATCTATTTCATTTGTCCACTCACTAAATCCTTCAGCAAATATTTAAATGCCTAATCCAAAGAAAGAAATAATGTACTAGGTATTTAAAATAATATCACTTTCATAAGTGTCAATGCAGAAAAAAGATATTTCTGCCAAAAAATTAGAGAGAAATTTACTTTTAAATTTCAAGGTGCTGATTTTAAATAAAACATAAATATTTGCATGTTTTGAGATGTTCTCTGAAAAGTTATTCAGAATAAAGTGACAGATGACAGTTTCTCTAGATTTCAATTTCAGAACATTTCTTATCTTATACTGTTATTATTTTAAAAATAATAGTGTATATCAAAATAGTTTAAACGCTAAGCACATAGTATATGATTTATATTTAAGGAGAAGCTTCCCAAATATCATTTTCGTTTACTACATTCAGGCCTGTTTCTTGTGATCATATGAGCTAGTTCTATAAGCATCCAAGTCTCCTTTTCAACAAGAATTCTTTACTACATATTCATTTAATTCATAGACTAGCTCATATATTCTGGTTATTCACAGAAAATTGAAACATACACATATATTTCAAATTATATATATATATTTAAATCATAAGTATTAAATCATATATATATACAGATAAAATCATGAAAATAATTTATAGTCAAAATGACTTTATATATCACATCATATACCTGGAATATTTTTGATTGAGCTACAAGCTTATAAGAACAAATTTGTAATGAAGACACCTACAACCACTTAAATACAGTACTATGGACCACAATATAATAGAATATTGTAGCAGTAAATTCACAGTCAGTAGCAGCTCATTAAAGTCAGAAGCATCAGTTTAATCATGAAGAATCTACATGTTTTCAATGGTAAGTAGAAGGTCTTGTCCATCAATGTCTAGTTCAATTCTTAGGTTCCATCTGACAAATTACAATAGATTTCACTAAGAGACTTGTGTGCAAACTAATGTGGAGGCCATTTGTCATTTTAATATATGATCAATACAATCTATAACCAGTGTTGAGACTCATTTACAAAGGAGAAAGTAGGAGGTCAATGTCTTTCCCCTGCTTATTATTTTCCACTTTTCCTTCTTGGGCTCTCTCTTTAAAACATAAAGTAAATTCTCTTTTCCCAGTATAAAACTAAATATAGTCATATATTAACTGAAATAAATTATTTTATGTATTTGTCTTTTGAAGTTTTTAAAAATTAGTTTCCTTCTCTGTGATGCAAAGGAATAAGCCAAGTAAATACCCCTGAGGTTAAATGAATACAGTGCCTTATGTTCTTTATTTTATTTATTTATTTTTGAGACAGGGTCTCACTATGTAGTTCAGGATGGCCTTGAATTCACTATGTAGTCCAGGCTGGCCTTGAACTTGCAACGATCCTCCTGCCTCAGCCTCCTGAGTGCTGGGACTACAGGCAGGAGTGCACCACCAAGCTTGGCTCAATGCCTTATGTTCTTTAACTCCATTGGTTCATCTATCATTGTGGAAAATGCAACTTATCATGTGCACAAAGAGACTGTTAGGCCTGTTTACTAAAATCATAAAAATGGATGTATTTGATACTGATATTCATATATATGGTAATGACCCAAGGAAATAAACACTATCATTTGTGTTTTTGAGTTATCACATCAATAATATTAAGAGATAAATACTTTTATTTAAGGGAATGTTACCCTCATGTGAATATTCAGTTCTGTTCTTCATTTCCACCATAAGGCCTCTCTCCCTAAAACACAGCATTAAGCAATACTGTAGTAAACTCTGATTAGGTTCAAAATGTGACTGGCAGCTTTTGATAGACAAGTGAGATATTTACTGTATCTTATGCAAACAGTAGGAAGATGGAGAAACCTGTATAAATTTCTTTGCCTTCAGAGAAACCTACAGAAGGACTACTGAGAAGATCATGATGCTCATGATTATTTAGTGTGAGAACTACTTAGAATAAAATGCAACTAAAAATGAAACATATGTAGGTGGTTCTAAAGAAAATATTGTTAGTTCTCTTAAGTTTATAAAACCCCTTTCTTTTGCTTCTATTACTTGAAAAATCTTACTGAAAATTATAGGGTGAAAGATATTTATTTTGAAGTTATTAAATAAAATTTCAAGTGAATATTGGGACATCTTTGAAACGTATGTGCTATAAAGGTACTGGCTGTGTTCAGTCTTTCTGTGATCTAAAGTGAGATGTATATGCTGAATATGTGTGTAGATGGCATAATAAGGACTAACCTTTCAGGTTTTTTTGGATTAATGATATAGAAAATGAATGTTCTAGAATTTAAGATTCACAAAATACTGATTAAATGTATCAGACTAATTGTCTCTTTCTAAAGCCTTAATTTTGTTCATTAATAAATTTTTAGAAAATCCTGTAACACATATATGCTGAACTCAAATTTCAATGAAAAGAGAAATGGGTCACCTATATTCTCAAAAAATATAAGCAATAATTCAAAGTACAAGCTACAGAAACATAAATGCTATATTGACTTGACATTTTTGGATTCTATGTAGATATGCCTCTAATGTGGTTTTGAAAAATTGAATTGTTAGTTTTTATTTATTTAAATTATCAGCCTTGAGAATTCAAAAATTTTCTATCACTACTCATGAATATCAAGAGTTAAGAGCCCTGTACTCATGATCAATGAAGTGAATAATAGTGGTAAGCAAGACTAGCCAAGGACTTATAAATAAACGCTATTTTACCTTCACGACCAGAGGATTCAGCTTGTTCAGAAAGACAGTGCCATCTGGAGTGGCAAGCTGGCTGGAGGGAAGGTTTCAAGTTAATGCCAAATCGCTACGAACCATATGAGCCCAAATTATGGGCAAAAGAAACACACAATTATCTCAGACTTAAGCCCTACCAAGAGACCTTCTGCACCAATGATTCCAGAGGACTGGAATTCAAAAAACTTGTTCTGATTTGAATTCACATTTTCAAAAAATGCCCGATGTGCTGTACAAGTGCATCTAGTGTATCAGAATGTCAGTGACATTAAGATATGAAGGGTTTGTGGCTCCTGCTTCTAGCATCACAAAGCACGAATCACCATTACCAAAACTGTTAAAAAGTAAAAAGTGAAAAATAGCAAACAAACCAGCAACAAGAACATTTGGATTGTGTCTATTCTGGTTTAACAAATGTCATTTTTTTTTACAGCTTTTCCTATAGAATTAATGTCATTCTAATGTGAAATGATAGTTAATACTGTGGACCAAAACTTGAAAATGAATTTTGAATGTGCCCCAAAGAGCACATGTCTTGGTAGCCACAGAGTGTTTTGGGGAGGTGGAGGGGCCTTTGAAATGTTGAGGCCCAGTGAGAACTTTTAGACCACTGGGGGCATATACTTAAAGGAGACTGTGGGACTCAGTCCCTCCATGATATGCTGCCTAGCAACAGGCCAAGATTAACAAAGTCAGCCTTGGGCTGAACCTCCAAACCTGTGAGCCAACATAAACCTTTGATCTGTATAAGTTGATTATCCCAGATATTTTGTTACAGTAACAGGAAGTTGACCAACACTAATCACAATTGACCAGAGAATACTTTCAATTTTTTCACAAATACACCATCAACGAATGGGATCATATCAAATTAAAAAGCTTCTGCACACAGCAAAGGAAACAACCACCAGAGGGAAGAGACAATGGTAAAGATATTTTTCCAGCTATCCCTTGGACAGAGGACTGATACCTAGAATATATAAAGAACTCAAAATAATTAGACCCACCCAGAAAAGATATAATAAAAAACGAGTAACTGAAATGGATAGACATTTCTCAGAAGAAGTACAGATGGTCAATAAATACATGAAAAAATGTACAACATTGCTAGCCATTGAGAAATGCAAACTAGAACAAGACTGAGATTCCAGCTTACTCCAGAAAGAATGATTGTCATCAAGAAATTAAATAATAACAAATGCTAGCAATGTTGCAGGGAAGAAGGAACCCTTCTATGTCATTGGTGGGATTATAAGCAAGTAGAAACATTATGGAAATTAGTATGGAGATTCCTCAAAAAAACTAAAACTAGACATTCTATTTGACTGAGCCAATTCCATCCTAAGTGTCTCCTTGAAAGAATGAATGACATCCTACTACAGTGATCCACACGCCCGTGTTCATAGCAGCACAATTCATAATAGCTAAATCATGGAAACAGCCCATATGCCCATCAACAGATGAATGAATAAAGAAGGTGTGGTATTTGTACACAGTTGAGTACTAGCCTACCATAAAGAAGGATAAACTTGAGTCATGTTTTGGGAAATGGATGCAAATACACAAGCTTAAGTATTGCGTGGGTTCTCATATAAGAGGAAAATTAAAGGTAGATAATAGAAAATATGGAATTAGATCTTTAGCAGTGAAAAGGGAACAAAGAAATGGAGTGACAGGGAAGGGAGAGAAGGAAGTGGCATAAAAAAAGAAGTAAAATGTGTTATTCATTTCCTATGAGGAATTTAATCATTATATCCTGCAAATGTGTACTAATAAAAAGTAAAGATTGAAACAATAAATAAAGCATTCTTAGTAGAGTATCTTCTCAGTCAATAGCATTTTTAGCATTTTACAGTTATTAGTTGTTATACTAAACAATGTGGTATATGACAAAGAGGAGTTAAACCAAGGCTCCTCAGCTAAATTGGATTGCAAAATATTAAAATGGTAGGCAAATTTACACGATCGCGAATATATACTGTGGGGAGGTTCTGTACATCTGTCTACCTATCCATCTGTGTATCACCTATACATAGCTATTTAAACTGCTCTTCATATCCTTCTGCAGCTCAGAGATTTGCCATGGTTGCAATTAGGTTTATTTTCATCACTCGATATTCCCTCGCTCTCACCACCAACGCTATAGCTTTCCTGCTATCTTTCACCAACCCGGGATCACACCATTGCTATAACTGATCCCTTTGATATATTCATGCCTTTTATTTTCTGATCATCCCTTTGTGAATCCTGATCTTGCTTGCTATTCCACATCCTTAGGAATTGTATTCTTAGAACCCCTCTGTGTGTTCTTGCAACATTTGCCTTCTTAGTATTCTACCCTATCGTCTGGTTTTTTTCTCCTCTCTATAGTGTCTGAAGTCACTCTCTTCTTCTAAGCATTAAATTACAACGTACATTGCAATGTATTCACAGCCCTCAGCCTCCATCTCTGCCTTGCCTTCCAAAGCCCTTCAATAGTGTAGTGAGTGCCTTCTCCTGGATGGTCGTGTTCGTTCCCAAATAGCCTTGGAACTTGCCTATCATCTATAGCTCTGCTCCACTTTTCTTACATAGTTCTGCCACCTCTATCAGTCTGGTTATCAAACTAGTGCTCCTAGTGCCTCCTCCCTGGCTATCAAGCTTAAACATTTACAGTCTATCTTCAAACCTTGAAATTTGTCTACCTCTCTATCTCACTGCTAATAATGTAGATGCGATGATCCTAATCTCCTCCCTGGATGCTTGGTTTGTTGAAATATCCTTCCCCAGTCCTTTGAATCTCTCTGGCACCCCTACAACACTACATTTCTAAGAGGACACATTGGATTGTTTCTTGCTGGTAGAAGCCTCCTACTGGGGCACGCTCTTCCTCCTTATCAGGATAGAGACTTTCATTACAGGATTCCGGATCTCTGATCCAGCTCCACCTCTGCCAGCGTAACCCAGGCTGTATTTTCACCATATGCTGAAACTTCTACTGAATATCATATCCTGTTTTTTAAATCTGTGTTTTTATTGATAGCGATACAACTTCCAGAAAGACCTTTCTCACGCTTTCCTGTGCCCATTTTCTTGCCTCACCCTGGAGGGACTTGAGGACACTGCCAATATTATTTTAGACAAATCATTCAACACCTTTACATTTTCACCTTTGTCTCTAGGACCAGAACCACCACAGGGTCATTGGTGCCCACAGTGGTATATGCAGACATTTTTCTAGCATGGCAAGTAACACATGTCTTTATATTTTCTGGCTTATACATCTGTTTACTTGGCAGGAGGTACCCTGAGAAACATGAATCGGTTTAGCAAACTTTTAATCCAAGTACTTGGTACAAAATAAGACCACAAAGAATATGGGCTGACATGAATTAATAACTGATGGCTCATCTCATACAACAAATAAAAAGTGAAAAGTAACCTTGAAGTAACTCTAACAACATCTACCACAATGGTGTGATTAAACTTTGTTCCAATATAGAGATAATTTACTTTTTAAATTGTTTTCTTGTATTTACTACTTACATTGTAACCCAAACTTCTGTTACTTCTTTACTCACAAAATCTCTTGACTCATTTTGTTTCCACTTACGTTCTTGTTATGGATTTTCATTGAGAAATCATATCCTCATTCAGCTAGTTTGCTTGAATTTCTTGAAAGGAACAATTAGAATAATCAACCACAGCTTTATTCATTGATTCTTTGCTGGTATATCCAAAATCTGTATCTACATTTTGGCACTCCTCTCTTAACCATCTCTACCTCGATGGCCAACACACCCCTAGTTCAGGTGAGTAAGCCTGAAATACTCTTTTATCAAATTCATATTACCCTCTTTCTGTTCATGGCTCTACCAGTCTTTAAATCTCTCAGATTTAAACACAACAGTGTTCCCTAAGCACCTAATTTGCTAGTCTTACAGCCAATATACCTGAACAATAGCCTTCCTTTGTCCCCTATTTTCCATCTTCATTTGTTCCACTCCACTTCAGATACTCATTACCTCTTAACTAGTTTGAAATACCTATTGGATTGATCTCCCACATTGCCTCCCTGTTTTGAAATCTCTCTGCTTTAATCAAATTCAAATCTCTGATGCTAGAGTAATCTCTCCTGCAATACAGATTGGAATGTGACTTTCAAGTTCAAATATTATGTTTAGAGTTTTTTTTTTTCCTTTCCACAAACTCAAGTCAACCAGCATTAAAGAACTTCCATAGTATTTTCTCAATGGACATTTTCAACATTTTTTAGCCTAGTGATTTTTGCCATTGAAGATGTCTGTCTGTATTAGTGTAATGAACTGAATAAACTAATGAATGCCTACAGGTAGAAGGTATGATCAGAAGCAAATTGTAAATAAGGTGGTCTTTACCTTTGAAGACATCAATCTAGAGCAGAGAATATATTAATATGCATATGAATTTACATGTATATATGCACATGTATCCACACATGATACATAGATAAATATAATTCATGGTAAAATTAATAAAACTAGCAAAGTCATTACAATTGATACAGTTAATGAGAAAAGAGAATATCTCTTCATTAAAGAAAAGAAATGACAGATTTGCAAGTATTTGAGAAGAGAAGAAAGGCCATTTTGGATATCTGGGCTGTAGCTGAGTTTTATTGCCCCCTTAATATATTGTACCTGCTTCTTTTCATTCCCACTCACACTATCATTAGCTTTAGATAAGCTAAATTATCACTATTTCTTCCACATATTCCTGCATTGGTTGTTTGTTTATTATGTGCTTGAAATTTTCAAACCCTCTGAGTGTCAACATCGTCTTTGTTTCAGGCTTAGTCCAAAATCATCCATGAGGTCTTCCTAGTGTTCTTAGCCAGTTTAGTACTATTACAGAAATCAATAAGCCAATATCTTACTCATAATTTCTTCTTTAATTTCCAATCTAATGTTTTATGTAAACCAAATCCTTGATCTCTCATTTACTCAGCAAATATGCAATGAGTAGCCATTGAAAGCTCTGTTCCACAACTAGGTTACAGCTAAGTGCACTGTCAAAGTACCTGTCATGTGGTGCTTACATCCTTACATCGTAGGTGTAAAGCAAGTGAGATAAGCAAGAGCAAATGAACAGGTAAATATTTAATGTTTATTTGCTCAATTGATAAATGTTGTGAGAAAACTAAAGCAGGGTACAGAATAAGAGGAACTGCCAGAGTGTAGGGTGCTTAATCTATGTAAGTGTTCAGGGAAAATCTCATGTCTAAGGTGACATTTGATCCAGAAACTTAAATAAAGTAGTGGGAATGGACTCCATGAGTGCCTGCAAGAAGAGGCTTTTGAGCAGAAGGTACAAACACCTGAGAAAGGAGAGTGGCACACAGGAGGGAGCCTGAAGGGTGAAGAGCAGAGGCTCGAGGGAGGCAGACCTATGGGAGACAAGGTGCAGGGCTCCCAGAGGAGCCTGTGGCCTTTTTTCTAGAATAAACCATGTGGAAGTCAGTGGTAACCTTAAAAACAGAAGATATGGAGCCCCAAATTACGTAGGTTGTGCAAAGAATTAAAGATGAGGAAGAAGGAAAAGTCCATAAATAGTTTCTTCTAGAGATTTTTAGCTAAGAAAAGATGAAAAGTAGGACAGGGGAATGTGGATCAATGCATGAATTTTTTCCTCTCTCCCCCTCCTTCCACCGTATTTCCCTCCTTTCCTGTTTTCCCTTCCTGAAATTAGTAATAGCAATCTTAAAGGACTGATCTGAAATAGAGAGATGACATAGTGGTGGTGTTGAAAAGGTGAGAGGAAAGGAGATGGAAATCACAACTTCCATATGATCTTGTTCTGCTCATTCAGAGAAACTGAACATGAGGCAGAATGTATGGTTCAGGAACAGAGAAACTGGAATCTGTGGTGAAAGTTTGCAGAAACTCTGATCCAACTGCTCAACTTAAGTGAGTGATCTCAAAGTAGGTCTAATAATACATTTTTAAATAAATAAAAACACAAATCTACCAGTTCCTACAGTATGCAACCTCCAACTTTAAATTTTCCTCATACCTTCCAAGGATTTATGTTAATTATTGTTTACTATTATCTGGTTAAATTTATTTCCACTTTGGAGTTTAAATTCCAGCTCAGTTCAGGAACAATAATTTGTCAAATCTAGCTAAGAATATCTAAATTTAGAATGGATAATAAATAATCTGAAATATTTTGAATTTATTTATACATAGAATTTGCTAAAATTATAGATATATATTTACATATGAGTAAGGACGTCATATGGGCATTTACAAGTCTATAATCACATTAATATTTTATGACATAGGAGTAAATTGATTTATTAAGAATAAATACTATGAAAATTGATTATAGCTGGCACAACCTTAACTGATATAATCTTCATAGTTGTTATGACAAGGCAAGGACCACAAAAATGTATTCCTATGACTTTAAACAAACATCACAAATAGGAGAGAATCATAGCAAAGAAGTTTGAAAACTTCTAGGTTAAACTCAGATCTTTACCCCTGGACTTCTGAGAGCATTTAGTTTACTTTGTACATGAAAATTCACAAGAAGGGGACAGTTATGCATTGGTTCCCACATTTACTGGGCCATATGAGCTTTTATCCATAGAAAATCCTACAGGAATAGTAGTCACAGCGTACATTGTAATACTGGATAATGTGCTGTTTAACCTGAGAAGCAGAATAAAAGAAGGAAAATTACAAGGATAAACTTGAGAAAACTTGAATCTTAAAAACAAAAAGCTTTCATCTTTATTTTTAAATAGCTTACTTTTTATCAAGTATCATTATCTCTTCATAGTTGAACAAAGTTTTTCAACATTAACTATAATATAGAAGATATTATAAGACATTATAGTTAATGTTGAAAATGTTTGTTAATTTTCTCACATGTTTGATTTTTGAAGTAGAGTGTCTGAAGTCAATGAAAAGATTGAAATTTAGATGCATGCAAAAAATCACATAATAATCCCATCTAGAATAGCTACAGCAAGTAACAAAAGTCTTTCCTTCTTTATTTAACAGAAGGTCTTTACCATTGAACAGGAAAGATTTAGCAATTGGAATTAAAGTTATTAAGGAATCTTACAATTACTTTTATAATTTCTAAGAATTTATACTTTGCAGTTTATCTCTTTGGAAAAAGTAAAACCTTCTGTCAAAAAACTGACATCCATGTACTCGGTCCAAACATATTACAATATAGTTGTGGTCATTTTATTCCTTGAACCAATATATTCTAGGGGTGACACTTGTGGGTTTTCAAAATAGTAGATGAGACTATTTTCAGGAAAATGTATCATTCTTCATTCTACATTTAGATTTGCTATATACATCAAAAGGTAGTATTTATTCTTGAGTATTACTGATATTTTGGATGCAATGAAAAAGTAAAACACATTTTTTTTATCATTCAAAGAGGAATTAAAATCACAAACAAGAAGTCATAAGTCATACCTATTTGACATTGTACTTCCAAATAAAAATTAAACTTTCAATTTTCTTTTCAATTAAATTTTTATTTTTACTGGTACAGGTTTGCAATTCATAGTAATTACATTCCTTGTGGGGAGTCGGTATATGTATATAGCACATCTTCATTCTCTTTTCATCTCCTTCCCTCTCTCTCCTTCTCAGCCCCCTTTCTTTTGCAAAAGATCTATCTTCTTGTTTCATAGATTTATCTCTGTTTTGCTTTTTATCTATATTTCATAACTTGGCAGCTTTCTTAATTTCCAGCAAAAATCTTCTTCTTTTTTTTTTTTTTTTTTGGTACCGGGGATCAACTCAGCCTCCCACATGCTGGGATCACAGGTGTGTGTCACCATGCCTTGCTAAGAATATTTTTTTTTTTTTTTGGTACCGGGGATCAAACTGAGGTCCTTGGGCTTGCAAGGCAGGCACTGGAACCACTGAGCTAAGTCCCCAGCCCATCCAGCAAAAATCTTATTTAAGGCACAATTCACAAGGCAGAATCAAATGAATTTCCAAGTATCTCCTCATTCAGATTCTCCTTTGGTCCAAATTAGTGTGTAATCCTGATGAGCCTGAGGCAGAAGCTGATTGGTAAACATGACAGAGGTGTGGACTACTGAAGTGACCACAATTTTTTCTAGGTTATTATATTGTAATATCATCTTTTTGTCTTTTTGAGACAGGGTTTCACTATGCAGTTCAGGCTGGCCTTGGACTCACTTTGGAACCCAGGCTGGCTTCAAACTTGTAGCAATCCTCCTGCCTCAGCCTCCTTAGTGCTGGGATTACAGGCATATGCCATCACATGGAAGGAACTCAATTTAACTCAGCATACATTTATTAAAAAGACATTGTGTCCAAGTATTAGGGAATAAAGAGAAGAGAGTATATAGTTATTGTTCATACATTGTCAGAAATCCAACTGGATAGAGAGACACTCTACAATGTAGATACATGAGATTGGGTTGTTATATAATGTGAGGATTGCTATACAATTGCTTTGGAAATGGAGGAGAAGGTGAGTGATTTTACTTCCGGAGGTGACATTTAAAAAAATTAGATAGTTAAAATATTTGGCCTAGCTCAACTGTAGTGGCTTATGAACTGATTGGTTATATAGACAAAAATATAGCATGCATATTTGCATTCTTAATTATTTAGTTAACCCATTAATTTCAATCGATCAACCATTACACATATATTTCATGAGCACATATTATTATTGAGCATTTCTTTTCACAGGCAAAATCTACAGTTCTAAACAAGACAGGTAAAGATCCTGTATTTACATAGACTGTATTCTGTGGATAGGGAGAGGGCAAGAAAAGATTAGAGGCACGTACAGGGCTAAGTGGAAAGTAATTGTTGGCAGACTTTTCTCAGCAGATGATCTAAACAGGATGACACAAAAAGAAGAAAATATTTTGATACTATATCCAGAGCTGCTTTCATGCGGAGCTCACAGACTTGGAGAAAATGTTGCTTGTAAGGACACAAAGTAGGATAAGGAACTCATCAGGCAGATAAATTGAATAAACAAAGGGAATATCAATTTCAGTTGCCCATAAGATTAATAATATTGAAAGGACTTAATGAAGAATGAGAGACTTGGGATAACCCAAACCCTTTAGAGTTCATATCTTGCTACAGAATAACCTGGATGCTGGACATAAAACCACAGGACTTAATGTTTGACCTGCTGGATTTTGGAGTCACTTTGGTCCGATTCCTTTCTATTTCCCTATTTGTACTTTTGGAATGGGGGTGTTTATCATGTGTCACTGTATGACGGAAGGGCTTAACTTTCTTTTCATTTGTACAGGGGCTTGTACCATAAGAGTTTGCCTTAAATCTCAGAGGAGATTTTGGACTTGACCTTTTCAGCAATGATGAAACTGTTAGGACTTTGACAACTCTTAGAGATGAACTAAATGCGTAGAGATGTGCATGAATCTTTTAGGGACCAGGAGCGAAATGTTATGGCTTGTATCTAGATGTCTCCCCAAAGCCTTATGACATAGATGGGGTGCTTTGAATGTGGCTGAACTGGGTGTGTGAAAGCAGATTAAAGGTGTTCTGTTGGGATTAAGGGTGTGGTTAATGAGACCCCCACTGTGGATGTGGGTGGCACCAATCAACTGCTTGTAGGCTGTATGAAACACAAAGGGACAAAGAAAGTAGGCTTTGAAGTGGGATATTTGTAGAGAGAGCCATGCAAAAAAAAAAAAAGAAAGAAGGTAGGCTTGCTGCTGCTGCTTGCTGCTAGTTGCTTCCTGCCTGCCAAGCCATGAAGAATTTTTCCTCTGCTGTGACCCCCTGCCATGCCCCACTTCCATGATGTCCTGCTTGGTGACTATGGACTGAAACCTCTACAAACTGTGAGCTGAAATAAACCTTTTCTCCATTAACTTGTAGGTGCTGGGCATTTTGTCTCAGCAGCAAGGAAAGTAACTAAAACAGAGGGCAAGAAGAGATATGAGGCATATATAGAGAAAAATGGAAAGATAATTGTAGACAGATTTTTTTCAGCAGATGATCTAAACAGGATGATACAAAAGAAAGAGAGTATTTTGATAGTATACCAAAAGTTGCTTTCATGCAGGACTCAGAGACTTGAAGAAACTGATGCTTGTAAAGACTCGCAAAGCAGGAAGAGGAGCTCATCAGGCAGAAGAGGTGAGGAGATTGAACAAAAGGAGCATCAATTTCAGATGAGATTGGACGCGTTCAGGGTGGTATGGCTATAGACAGGAACATCAATTTCAGTAGCCCATAGAATCAACAATATTGAAAAGAATTAATGAAGGAGGAGGAGGGGCTGAAGGAGGGGAATGGGGAAAAAAAGTAGAAGCAAAATATTTCATGTATTGGTATAAACTTCCTACAATGAATGTTATCATTATGTATATTTAAACTGTACCAATAAATATTTTGCTTAAAATAATTGAAGAAGGAGGGACTTGGGGTAAAGTGACGTTGGAGACATGAATAGAAGCTAGAATAGAAGCAAAATCTAGATGACAGCAAGGAATTTTAATTTCATTCTAATTTTACTGTTGTACAGGTATGGGAATATATCTAGCATATTTATATTTGAATAAGGTCACTCTGCTCCAAGGAGATTGTAGGTGTGTGGGGGAAACAAGAGGGAAGCCAGTACATCTATTTTGGAGACAGTGTATTAAACAAAAAACTTGATAGTGACTTCTGTTAGGATGGTGGTGGCATGGAAATAAACAAAGATAAAAGAAGTGAAAATCCAATGTGTTGGTAGAGAAGAAAGACAAAGAATGGCATGAGAGGATAAGAAGGAACAGGAGTAAGGGAAGAACCAAGTAGTATATCAAGTTTTTGTTTATTTATTAAGTTGCAAATTAGTAAATTTTGGTGGCATTTCCTGAGATGGAAAAGATTGAGTTAGAAGCAATCGCTTTGTGCTCTTTTTTTTCTGTGTATACTTTTAGTATGGGGTTTATCACAGTGCTACGCACTTGCAAGACACCATAGTTACATTCAACATTCCTTCTACATCATATCTGATAACTCTAATGAAACACTTGCTAATGCCAAGAAGATAGGTGCTTCCTTGTTTGATCCCTACAATAACACGACAAAGATCCTATTTCAGTCCTGTTAGATAGAAGGATCATAGAAAACTGTAGTGAACATTTCAGTTAAAAAAAAAAACTTACTGTAGTAACAGGCACATTGCCAAGAATGATGGAATAAACGTGTTCAAAGCAAGAGAGAATGTTTTGAATGTTTTGATGGAGATTAAAATGCATTTGTCATAAACCCTAAAGAAGAACTTAAATTTTTAAAAAAGAGAAATGGACACTTCAGGATTTAATGTAATTTATCAGAGTCACACTATCAATAAGAACTGATATTAAAATAAAGACCATATTCATCGCCCAATTCTCAGTACAGGTTAAAATGTTGGCCAAGGTGAATTCAGTAGGAATGTGGCAGAACAAAAAAAAAAAAATGTAGCGAGCTATGCATTATTTGATTAAATAAATGAGATGACATCATGGAGAAAGCAAAATAACTTACTAAATAAGATAATTATGTAATAATTATTTAATATGAATTTATTAAATAAGACGATTTTACTTAACCAACTAACTATATTTTGTAATATCATGGTGTCATTTAAACAATGAGAAAAGCAAATCTCTTTGAGACTTTTAAAGACAACTGGTACTATAATATGTGAATTTTGTTTGTTTTTTGCGCAAGTATTTTTCTATGCTTTTGTAAACAATATATAGTTATAAAATGAATTTGATAGAAGAGCTAATATGTTGATTCTAAAGAACAGAAACAGAAAGATAAAGTACTACCACATTTGTACTTGCTCTTTCTGTATGCAAATGTAGTCTGCTGTTGATAATAAAACAGCTTATTTTTTATAATACCATCATCATTATTTTCTCTGAATGTGTTTATGTGGTTTTTTACATAGACTGGAGAAAAGTAACAAATATTTTTAGGAAGCCATCACAGAGTACTTGTGTTTGAATTCAAGCATTATGGACACTTTTCTGTGGAGAGTTCAGGAAGAAAGCCACCTAAAATAGAGCTGGGGCTTTGGAAATTTGTTTTCCACTAAAGAAAAACAAGAAACCAAGCACATCAATTCCTTCATTTGAAATAACGCTATATTGTGTAACTATCAAAACAAAGACTTCATATGAAATCTCAGTGAGAATGGGAGTAAGTTCAGCATTCATAATGGGAAACTATAAATTTCTACAAACAAAACACAGGGGTTAATCCTGTTGAATTTGGGATTAAGCATTTGTTACTTTTCTAAAAATCCTTTTCTCTTAGGAAAAATAACATTTAAACTGAGTATATGTATATCATCTGTACAGAGTTTAGTGTTACCACACCAAATATAAATATCTCCTAGTGATTATGTTCTTTTTTTGTATTTTTCCAGGTTGACATTAATAATACCTGTATCACCTGAGAATGCCAATAGATGGCAGAATGGGAAATGAAAATAAAGATCATTGGACAAACCTGAGCTTATACAGTAAATAAACTGAGAGTCCTTGAGTCTCAGAGTCTGAGGGGTTAGAGCTGGAAATGATCTTGGAGATCTTGCCCAAATCCATCCTTTCTATGAGAAGAACTTGAGAATCGGGGAGAGCGAGCAAATGCCTAACCCATCATGTTTGTAGCCGAGTGGTACCTGTTGACCAGAAGCCAACATCACAAAGAAAAATCTGAGCTGAGATTTAGTGAGTTCAAAAGAGAAAAGCAATTACCTTAGCAAATTTCCCCAGCTGCCTCAGACTCTCTCACTCTAGCAGTTAAAGAGCATCTCAAACTGTCTGCATCTTCAGATTCGGTAGCTAACATTTAGTGAAGCAATTGCTGAATGCATTAAGTGGTTTCTCACATTCTCAAACTAAAGATAAAAAATAAGCAAATGACTAAAGACATAGTTCAATAGAAATGATGGTCTTTATTTAAATATCAGTTCTTACTGATAGTGTGACTTTGCTAAATTGCATTAAATCCTACAGCATGTATTTCTTCTTCAATTGAATATTGCATTGTTTTATTAATTTATTGTTAATACTACCAACATACATAGTGATAAAAAAGAGATAAAGAAACAAAAATTGTTTTTCTGCTTAAGAACAAAAGGAGATAAAAACAATCATCTTCTTCAGCCCATTGTGCTGAAAGAATTTAATCCTCAGAAAAATATGAACTTTCATTGGAACAGCAAAATAATTTTTACATTGGAACTTCTAAAGGTTGTCAGTTTCTGTCACATTCTTTTCATTATGTAAATAGTGCTTGCATTTAATTTTCATACAACTTGTTTTAATCAATTCAACTGAACAGAATGAAGGTTTCAGCTCAGAAAATATCTAACTAAAGCAGTCTAACAAGGACAACTCTTGCCTAGTCATGGATGAATGATTTTGAGGAACGATAGTAGTTTCAACTTCCTGCCTCTGGGTACCAATGAATGAAAGACAAAATACTTGAAAACAAAGATGATGTGTTTACCACAGAAAAATTCAATCTCCTCAAATACACATACAAAGAAAAAGATCAAATGCTACTATAATAAGGCAAATGCTTTGTACATCAGGTTTTGAAACAAGCACCATATTGAGTTTCAATTTGTTCTTTACATCTCTACTGTAACATCAAATGGCTCAAAAATTCTTATTTATCTATTCTTGATGCTGTGAGTACCAGCACCTGTGTTTGTGAGATGGTAGGAGTTGTTTCTTCAGTCATTAGAAAGCTGAACAATCCACCCTGGCCTTTGTTGCAGTCGTCATATGTAGAATAAGCCTCATTTGACAGACGCTCCCTGTTTGCAGCCCCAACCAAGTGCAGAAGAGAGAAATCACCAAGGACAATCCGGGACTACTCGCCACCAGCCAAGATTTATGGCAGACTGCTGGTTTCTGCCAAATTAAGGTGCCAGTGCAGAAAAGAAAGTTGGAAGTTTCAGGTCTACTTCATATCTTGAGAGAACTCATGTGGGTTTGCCATTTTTTGGCTTCAAGTGGTTTTTATATCTGCAATCTTTGCTCTGGTCTTCATGGCTGATGAGCCTCTGGCTTCCACTTCAGGGAAACAGTGAGTCTAAATCTCTTACCATATGATCTAGCAATCTTATTTACTAGTATTTACTCAATTGACTTCAAAATATCTATGGGCCAGGAATTTAGCTCAGTGGTGCTGTGCCTGCCTGGCAAGCACAAGGTCCTGAGTTCAATTTCTAGTACCAAAACCAAAACATATCTTAATCAAAGCTTGTAGGTGAATATTTTATTAATAACTGCCTGCCAAAAATGGATGCAACCAAAGTGTTCTTCTAAATGGATAACCAAACTGTCTATATTAATATAATCAAATATTTAATCATCCATAAAAATACAATGAGCTATTCAGCCATCAAAAACATGAAGAAATGCACAATGCCAAGTGAGAGAAATCAGTGTGAAAGAAGACAGTCTGAAAAATACACAATACTAAGTGAAACAGTTACATCATTCTAGAAAAGACAAAACTATGGAGACAGTGCAAAGATCAGATTTCTAGTGGCCCAGACCCAGGAGAGAGAACCTACTATGTTCAGAGGCAGTAGTGGGAGTGGGCAGTGAGTATACTATTTCAGTACTGCAATAGTGGATACATATTAGTGCACATTTGTCAACATCTACCAAGTGTATGGCAGAAACAGTGAACGGCGATATAAACTATGAGTTTAGGTAACAATTTTGTGCCAATATTGGTTCACCTATTGTAACAACTTTGTCAGTCATAGGAGAAACTGGAGGAGTGGGGAGGAAGACATGGCAACTGTATACTTTTTGCTCAATTTTTTTGTATATCTAAATTAAAACCAAAAATCAAAACCTATTAAACAAATGCAATCAGTATGATCTCTAATTATGAAAATATTCCAAGTGGCGATCCTTCTTTTCACATATAATGTAGCCCTCCTACCAGAAGCACTAAGAAGACAAGTAATAAAGCCTTATCATCTTTATATTGTGAGTCAGGAAGAAAATCAAAGTGGATGTCATTAGTTTACACTCCTAGTTACTTGTCCTTAGACATACTAAGTAAAAAAATGTATATATCTCTGGCATTCTTGGTAACCTACTAAATTGCACATGATTTAAAATAGGAATTACTTTGAGTTAAAAGACTGGCTTGTTTTGAGGTTGACCAAATATTTTAACAAAAATAGCTAATTCAAATTTTATGCATATATATTTTTAGAAAGACAAGGCGCCACAAACTAACATGATTTAAGGTGAAAATGGATGAATTAGAAGACCTGGGATCTAACCTTTTTTTCATGTCTTACTTTGTGACTAGAGGAGTGTTAAACATCAGTGGATATTGATTATCAGCTAATTGCTAAGCGTCAAGTCCTGAATGTATAAAATTTAAAAACCGTGGTCATTTCAAAGGACTATTCATAAATTTATACTGCACACTCTATGGCAATGCTGTCCAACAGAAAAATAATACAAGTCATAAGTATAATTTAAACATTTTCAGGAGCTGCATTAAAAAAGATGAAAAATCAACACGTACAATAACTTTTAATATTTTTTTCATTTTATTTGATATAATCAAATATCAGTCTCATGATAATGATACATATTCTTTTTTTTTCTCAAGACTTTGAAGTACATGTGTTTTACACTCACAGCACAACTCAGTTTACACTGGATGTATTTCAACTGCTTAGTTAATGCACATGGCCTGGGGGTTACATTGCTTAAATGTATTCTCTCTAGTTCCTAGTTTCTGCAGTGTTAACGTTAAAGAATTAAATTAGTTAATTTCTAACTGTCTTTACAATTAAAATGCAATGTGCAAAAATTGCAGTGTATGAATTAAAACAGTTCAGGGTTTAGATATACACAGAAATGTTAAAGTTGGCATTCAGAAGATAGAACAGAACAGTTATGTAACATAGCTATTTAAGCCTAGTTTGTAAAAAACATTAAGATAGTGATTGAATTTTAAAATTATATTTGTCAATGTTATTTTGCATGTTTCAACTTACTATTTTCTACTTCCTATTTTCCTAGAAGTGAAAACTAGTTTAATACAGAGAATTATAGGTTTTCTCTTGTATTTCATGTTGAATGGATTCTGAAATTTTAAATCCACTAAATATCTGTACTTTGCTTAAACCTTTTTCCTAAAGTAAACATAGAAATGATATATTAGATGGCTCATCATAAGAAGTCAATCCAAAAATTCACATCAGATTTCTAAGTCTATCTCTGTATATTTAAAATCTGTTAATGAGAAGACAAATTTTTAAAAAATTAGTAAGATCTAAGCATATTAATGTCATCACAGGGCTGACACATTTCATCAAGGACAACAAGCTCATAAATCTTTTTCAGAGCTACCTGGAAGAGAAAGAAGCTGTCTTTGGTTTCATTAGGGTACAAATATCATTTTATAAAACTCTACAGCAAGTTGGACACCGGGAAACAAGCTTTGTATGGTGCAAATACTCCTAAATGGTTACATGTTCAAAATTATCTTTTGATTCTGTACTATGTTCTTAAAACACGGTGGTCTGGAGTTAAATTTTTCTACTAAAACACAATAAATGGTCATCAAACTAAACGTGATGGGTGGAAATACAGAGCACTGACAAGTGTATATAGACTTCACTCCGAGGTATGAGTAGAGACTGAGTCAATGAGTTGAAAAGTGGGAAAGTGCATGTTAGGGGAGGGATAAATGTAAAGATGACATGGTGAATGAAATATCAGTATGACATGGTCATGGCAGGTAAAACATGGAGGAGTCTATTCCCAAAGAGGCTAGAATATAAAGAAGGCCAGATCCAGTGAAGTCTTGAAAATGAAAGGAGACTCAGTGTAATCCATTAAGGGCTAGTTTCTTTTCACAGTTGAGAGAATGGGCAGGAGAATTTTGCACAGCAAATGAAGCCTGAAGGAGTGTCTACCGAATTCGGAACCCATAAAAAGACAACTGATAATAAAGGCAAGAATTCCTTGTGAGTTCTGTCAAGATTGAACAGGGCCACTTGGAACATTATTATGGAAGTCGTGAGGCATGCAAGGCATTTAAAGCTAGATACCTATACAGAAATTGGTTTAAAAGGAGACTCGATTTCTGGGAGGTCTGTGATGAGGTAAAGGCAAAGCATTGGGAACAACTTCAAATCTGTTCTGAACAGAGAAATGGAGGAAGTAGAATTATGTTTACATTAAGTTAGTTCTTGTAGTATGGAGACCAACATCTGGCTTTGGTTACATTTATCTGAACGTAGTGAAAATGTTTGAATTAACTAAAAAAGATTAGACTAAATTTCATAACAGTGTTTACACAGCAGAATAAATGACAAAACAGATACATGGGAAAAGTGTCTGTTTATGCACACATTTCAGAGAGCACCCCAAGCTACATTATCTTAGCGTGGCTGACATAAAACAGGGCTCTGCGTAAACTCCTAATGATAGCCATTACAAATTGTGTTAAGCTAAGGTGGCTTAAACATAGATATCCCATGTCTTTGTTTATTGCTATGATAAAAAGGGTCTGAATGCATTTCTAACAAAATTAAGAGAAAATATGGTTAGGAAATATATTTAAATTCAACTTTCCTGCTATAAATAGCATTTCAGGTGACATCTTTATTCTTGGGAATTATGCCTCTTATAATAAGATCTTTAAATCCCTCTTTTCTACGTGAATAAAAATACATTTGAAGCTTTGATTTGTTAGCAGATTTTGAAGAGAGTGCTTATTTTTATGGAGGCAAGTATGATTTTCCTTGGCTTTTTGGATGAGATTTTACTAATCTCATGGAGCATTAATAAAACACCTTCTATAATGTTTAACCTTATTTTACAATCTGAACTTCTGTTCTTCACTTTATCACCTGATTTCAACCAGGAAATAAGGGCAAGTAACATGGTGGAGAGCAAGATGTGATCATGAATCAAGAAAGTCATTTAAATAGAATAATAAACAGTTAAAATTGGGGAGGTTTCATTTCTCTACTAAAGAATACTATTTCAGAATTTCTGATTTTAAAAGCAACAATTAAGTTCAAGGGTAACAAAGCAGATATACTAATTCTCTTTCCATCACTTAAACAGATAATCTTTTAGTAAAAAGGAGAAACACACATACATTGATCTCAGGTATTTTAAACAGGATGAAGTCATGTAGGACCAGGGTGTTTTCAGTGATTCTTAGATCATGCCCCACACTTTCAGGATGTCATGAAGGGAAGAATACTCAGATTAAATGTACTTAATAGCAAATCTGAAGTTGGAGAAAAAGTTCAGACAGAAGCATCACCTTTTCTGGTAATTTACAGTTCATCTCTTTTCTGGAATTCTGATTCTAACCTTAAGCTCTTCTGTAAAACAGCTGGCATTTATGTCACAAAATAATATGACTTTCAGCATAGGCTGGAAGACCTGCCCAGGGCAAGATTCAGGATGAACTGTCAGTGCCAGGAGGTGAAGCTTGATACTGTCCAGTCACTCCAGAAAATGCCTGTGATCTGGCATAAGGTGTGCCATGTTGAAATTCAGCAGGGACATGAATTAAATGTGTCAGTATTTGAAAAAACGAGTTCAATGTGAAGTCAAAAATTGTATTTTTATTCTTTTATTCAAATTCTATTTTTATTCTTTTAGGAGTGATGAATAAACAATATAACAGTCAATAACAGTTTCATTTTACCTACAATCTGAATTTCTCTCAAATTCTCTGTTTCATAATCCTGGTGAAGAGCTCTATTTTGATCATTTCTAATTTCTTTTTACTTTGACACAATGCCCAATTTTATTAACACTTAACATGAGAATTCAAACAAGGTCTGTGTGAATTTTATTTTTATTTTTGTATACTTGCACAGAATTTCAGATTATTAAAATTAAAATATGTTAAAATGGATCTAATCTCACAAAGAGCTATCTCTAAAGTTTGATTGCCTAACTGTTGTTTACTTGGTTTAAAGCAGGAATATTTTAGGTCATAAATTTTGCTCAAATATGAAAATAAATTGTGTTTTCCTCAATAGCCTATATCATAAAAGTGGACAGAGGAAATGATATATATGTATTGTGATACATGTATATATATATATATGCATTGTGATGTACATATGTATATATATATGCATTGCTTTGTGATAAAAGTGGACAGAGGAAATACATATATATGTATTGTGATATGTTTATATGCATTGTGATGTACATATGTATATATATGCATTGTGTTTTGACATGTGTGTGTGTATGTGTGTGTGTGTGTATGTGTGTGTGTATATATATATATATATATATATATATGTTGCTGTAGTCCCCCCAGAGCACCAGTCCCACATGTTAAAATACTGCTCAGATTGGGGCTGCTATTATGAAATGGGAATACCTTAAATACCTTTTAAGAGGTAGGGCCTAGTGAAGGCCTTCAGATCACTGTAGCAATCCCCTTGAAGGCAATAGTAGGACCCCAGACCCCCTTCACAGTCTTGCTTCCAATATACGAGGAGAGTAGTTTTGTTCCATGAAATACTCCATGCCATGATGCCCCACCACAAGCCCAAAGGCAATGTATTAATCAAGTATAGACTAAAAATCTTCTGGTTTTATATTATACATTTTTTCAGGTAATGTTACAGAAAGGAAAGCTGACTATCAGGAACTTTAAAATAATAATCATGTAATATGTACACAGTTTACATCATTAAGTAGGAGGATAGTAAATTTATGGGAAAATTCCTGAATTAGTCGGCTTTTCCTTGTTGGGACTAAACACCTGACATTTGCAGCTTAAAGGAAGATAGATTTATTTTGCTCATAGATTCAAAAGGCTCAGTCCATGAACAGAATACAGTTAAAGAGGAAGGGGCCAGCGACCAGATATTGTCCACAAGGTCACACCTACCATGACCCACTCAGACACAGAAGAAATATTTCACTTATCTCCTAGGGATTTCTCAAGTTAATCAAGTTGTCAATCAAGATTGCCATGACAACTATAATTGTAGGAAATAAAATAGCACTAACCTGCTTGCCATAAATACTTTGGAAATTCTTTTGACATGAACTCATGCCAAAAGAAGATGTACGTATCTTTTAAATTTCAAGATCTAAATACCAACATTAGTAAGATGATAAAACTAATGTTGAATTTATTAAATAGGAGATCTTTATAAAACTCTGATAATTTGACTTAAAACTTACTCAGTGGTCTTAAATATAAAGTTTTCTGTTGCCATTTTGGAAATGGGGACTGATTGGCTATATAGCTCAATGCCTATAGATCACCAGCTATACATTCTTCTTTCTTCCTCTCTCTCTCCCTCCCTTCCTTCCTTCCTTCCTTCCTTCTTTCCTTTCATTCTTTCTTCTTCCTTTCCTTCATTATTCTTTGGTAAGAATATTTAACATGTGAGCCATCATCTTAATAAATTTTAGAATTCACAGTACAGTATTGTTAATTATAGTCACTCCATTACACAGTTATCTACAATTTGTTCATCTTGCATAATTGAAACTTTACACTCATTAAGCACCAAGTCCCCATTTCCTCTTCTCCTCAGCCCCTGGTAACCACTGCTCTTTTTTGTGCCTGAGTTTGACTGTTTTAGATAGCTTCTATAAGTAGTATCATGCAGATTTTTCCTTCTGTGACCATTTATTTCACTTAAGATAATGCTTTTTATGTTCATCTATGTTGCTGCAAATGGCAGAATTTGTTTTCTTTGAAGGCTATAATTCCATTGTATGTATATATCACATTTTATTTATCCATTCATCTGTATGGATCTTTAGACTTGTAAAATGAACTATGGTAAACACTATGGAGATTAATGAAAATACTTAAATAATGCTTTGGTATATTTATGGAAAGCATAATGCTCTAACATGATAAAAAAAAGTCTATGCTTTATTTTATTAATACATGAATGGACATGATTTCTTTCTCAAAGGATTTTTTCTGAAAATTATGAAGGTCTAAATACATAGATTACTAAAACAATTTTTTGAGTAAAAACTAATTTTGTGGAAAAAGGAAAATTAATTTATTTTTGATCTCATATAATTTTAGGATGTACTCAACTCTATGAAACAGTAACATAACATTTTTTCTATAAGATAAAATTTAAATTGGCAATAAAATCAACAAGCAGAATGACTCACATTTTGAGTTTGAAAAGAAATTTATTTTTTCTTACCCTCTAATTCAATTTCTGAAACATAAGGAAAGCCTTTAACAATATCAGTTTTACTGATTAAAATGAGAGTAACTAGACGACAAAGACTAGATTTTTCCAATGTGGTCTGCTATTCTTTAATTATTATACTGTAAAAGATTCTCATCATATGGGATAATTTGATTTAAAAAAGATATAGTATTTTGACCTCAAACTGATGTAAGACTTTACAGTCTTGGAAACAAATATGCATTAATATTTTGAAGAAACTAAACTAAAAAGTAATTTAGCAAGGCATGTAAAGTCATCATGCTTATTACCATCCATGTTGTACCCTGAATGAGCTGAAAGATGGGGAAAAAAAATAATAGACTTTTTCATAGGGATATTTATTGTGGAGTCAATTTCAAGTTTTCTCCAAAGCCCTTTACCTTTCAAAATAATAAAATACAAAATTTACTAGGGGAGAGAAATTGGGTGAATGAAAAGATGTGTAGTGTTTTGGCAAATTTATAAACAAATGAAAGGCAACACATGGCCGTTCTACCGATACGGCTGTAATAATGAGTGAGTCCAAGAACAAATCATGATTTTCCATGGCAAAAATAATGCAAACATTTAGCTCCTTAGCAGATTTAACCCTCTATGATTAACTTACAAGTTTTTTACATATTATGGAGAGAAAATCAGGAACTACATTTTGTCCAGTGAGTTCTAAGGAGAAATCATTCTCTGTTTTAGCGAATCAGGGTTAATGTATAACTTATTTTTGTGAATTATAATGCTTAGCCCAGTTTGAACCCAGTTCCATATATTTCAGAACCCAGACTATTTCTATTGTTCCACACATAATTTATGTACATAAAATTGAAAGTATATCCACAATGAGAAATATGAGTCATTTACTGAGCGTCTACCATTTTTATAATTTCTGCTGAAGAACAACTTAAAATTGGCAGGAATCTAAATTCTGCATTTTAAATACAAAAGAAATAATTGAGTTCAGGAATTCTAACCAAGCCATATTTTCTTTGTGTAATCACCCAATCACATTCCCGATTGCAGTCTCTATTCCTATAGAAACAAGGTAATATTTTCTTCTTGTTGTATAATAAAGGACCTTCCTACGTCCCATGAATCTGTTTCTCCTTTCTCTCAAAACCTAAAGCTTGCCTTGGAAAGAATAAAATCAAAAGAAAGACAGGGTGGTAGTCTGTTTAATGATTTCTAATCCAAAAGAGTGATTAATGGAATGTTGAACTCTTAACTGAAGCCCATGGACTTTGTAGATCCTCTAGAGTTGTATGCAACAATTTGTGAATAAGTGACTAAGTACACTTTTCTGTAGGTCTTACAAATTTCTTTGAATTGAGAGAGGTGTGTATCCTTGATAGTGCCGATGTAAAGGAATGGGGTAGAAAGTACAAAAATGGTTAGTTGTGCCATATCAAAGGAAAGCAGTCTATTTTTCTCTAAACTACATTTTAGTTATTCTTTTTTTCTTTCTTCCTTTTCTTTTATTTCCCAGGTTGTTTGAAATAAGCTGACTTCTTCAAAGAACTTTGGGGACAACAAGTTTAAATATTCTCTGGAACAATCCAGTATTATTTGAAACTGGAAAGGAAGTTGAAGTGGTCTATTTGATATGGAGATATACAGGCAAAACATCCTGGTAAGAGCAAAATCCAAAGATAACAACGTGGCAGTTTGTTCAAGATTTCTAGTCAAAGATTTAGCTAGGTGTTCATTTGTGTTATCTAAATAGGCTTTTCCAAAATTTATCCTTGAACTGGATATTTAATGACAGTTTTATAATGGAAATGATCCCTAAACAGGACATTCAGGGTTTTTCCTTGCCTCATTAAACTTGGACAAAGGTAACTGTAATGAGCCCCCCTTGTTTGCCTCCATCAGGTAGAGTCTTAACAGCATGTGTGAATAAGGAAGCTGCTTAATCCATCAAACTGGAAAGTTTTTTCCCTTGGTAATGCTAATCCCAAATTATATACAACCTTTTTGATTACAAAAGACTCCAAATATTACTTACACAGGGTTGGTTGTGTGCAAAGCTTTCTAAGCCTTGCAGTTCTAAGTAGTATGTAATGTCCTTTTCTGAGCATTTCATGAAATATTGCAGTCAGTACTTGGCAACAGATGTCTAAGGGTTGGGGATCAAGGTCATGCCCTTTAGGGTTTTGAGACACAATTATTTCTCTTCTTTGTTTTGGTTACCCCACAATATGGGTCATGCCTTACCTAGAATTTAAATGGATCTGATCTATACATTTTTCAAATTCTAAATATCTCAGTTGTACTCATGTCATTAGGAAGTATTCATTCCTTATGTCTACCTTTTCTCTTATTATCTTCATTTCAGTTTAGAATCTAAATTTTCTTTGCTTGGAGTGACATGTAGATCACTTATCTTATAGTTTAGTGCCTGCCAGCCATACAACTGGACACCACACAGATAGGGTAAATAAGTTTGGGTTTTCCTCTCTGTGTGATAGGAAGAATTTTTGATATTAGACTCAGTTCCCCATGCATTAAATTCTCAGTATGGTAGATAGAATCATCCTGATACACATCCGTAATCCTTTCTGGTGGCTTCCATTCATTTGTCAAAGTCCTCCATCTCCACAGTGATTTGGAGATAGTGTACATTGTAGGTATGTAGAACAATCCACATATTCAGAAAGATAAACACTACACCAAGTATAGATGGTCCGGCCCACGCAACACATTGATATAAATGCCCAGGGCCACATTTTCCTACATCTTTCTTCTTTGTGAAGGTTGAGTGTTCCCTACACATCCTACCACAAATTTGGAGTCTTGTGCAAATAGGAAAACAATTAAACATTTTCCCCATATAGTCATATCTTTCCCCATCACTTTGATGCATTTGTCACATAATCACTAAAACCTGATCTTTCTTATAAGAGAAATAGAAATAAATTTAATTCAAAAATTTATTTGCATTTATGTACATTGTAGAATCAAATACTATTTGTTATTTTGCTCTTCAGTTTTAATTTTTGACAATTTTAAAGAAATAAAGTCCTGAAATTAATTATAAAATAGTTTTTTCTATATATGCAATTATTTAGTATACCTTAATTAACCCAACATTTTACCTGTAAATAGACAAATGTGGGTCCATAACAAAACAAATATTTGAAAAGCTCAACCCTTAAAGTGAGACATGTCAGTGAATTTAGTTTCATATCCTTTTGTGCCAGCTCTGGTAATGCTTTTGTGAAAGCCTCTTTGAATGCTTACTTTTTCTGTCTAGTTTGTTGAACGCACTGGTTACATCCTGTCCCGTATGTATGATACATAAATATAAAAAAGAAAAGGCAGTTTTTCAATGGCATCTCAGAGCACTGTAAAAGATAAATGTTTCCTTTGCCCTTGACTTATGTTAAGTATTCAGCTCAGGTTAGAGAAGATGGTTGTCTGATTGCCTGCTCTATTTTTCTTTGCCACAGCAGATAGAGTACACTTATCTATTAAAAGCACTCCAGAGCAGCATTAAGCCAGGACACCTGTGGAGCTGGTCAAGACAAGTTCTCAAACAGGTCACCGGTTGCTGGAGCAGCTTCAGAACCAGACTAACAAGCACTCTGCTGTGGGAAACAAGCATCTCAGTGCCTTCGTGTAGACTGCAAAGAGGAGAGAGAAACTTATCAACTAGCTGAGAGAGGGAAAGACAAAGATACCTCTTGAGAGTTCCTAATTGATCTTTAATCTATAGCTTTATTTATAAGTTCATGTACCAATGTTAGTTCCTAAAGGAAAATATAAGTATTGGAGCAGAAGCTGTTTCACCTTTAAGGCTTTTGATTTTCTAAAACCTGAAAGGAAAATGTGGCATAAATTCATAGGAAGTAATGCTTTAATTGCTACCCCAACTTTCCCTCTTTACAATATAAAGTGGTCTAAACAAATTTAAGGGTAGAATATCTTATTCTTTTGATTTGTTTTGATTTTAGAGTTGTTAGTATCACTGTGAAGATAGATCTTTTTTAGCTTTGTAAAATGCTCAAAACAAGTTTCTCATAGTTTTAGAGAATAAAGAAATATAATAATTTACATTGACAGTCTTTGTTTGGCAGTTATTAGGAAGCAGGATGAAATAAATTCTGGAGGAATATAGCATTACAACCAAGTATTTAACACCCAATTATGGAATCACAATAGAAAAATGTAGAAATTGCATTATTAATAATATAGCTTTTGTTGAGAACTGGGTTTTAAAAGTAGGTAGTTTTACTACTTTTATTAAATTGCATAGTTTTTCCCTCTATTGGAATAAAACCCATCAGTTTATCTTGTGTGTCACCGTTGAAAGATATGTAAATGTAAAATATTGAGAAAATTGCTAGGAAACAGGTCACTTGAACTTACATTTTAGCTCACAATATGAATTCATCATTTGAGAGTATATAGGTGCCACATGCTTACAATATAGTATATAGACATTAGAAGCAACATCATATCAATGAATAATGAACATTCACTACAAAATATCAATGAATGATTTTCCCAATTTACCTGTATCCAGCACTGAGTATTTGCACAATTTGAAGGAAAAAGAGGAAGGAATAATTTTGAGTAACAAATTATTTCCAAAAGATGTTTTGTTCTTGGCTTTTTAATGCACTGTGAATTTTTAAGCAGAATAATATACTATTTTCTCTAACAGTTAAATCAATTTATGTCTAATAAGCTGATGAGAAGAAAATATCCATTTGGTGTGTGATCAGATAAAAAGATGTAGAGAAGCAAAGTACAACAACAGCTTTCCACAGAGTGAAAAAATTCCCAGATTAATTCTCAGTTTAATAGTACATTTGTGTAAATTCAGCATAAAATTGTTTCTTTAAATACCTGAATATGGCCAAAAGTGTCAGGTTGATTTTTTAAAAATATTACCCAAAGGAAAGTTAAAATAAATATTATTTTCATGTTATATTTCCTGAGGCAGAGATACAATTACTGACCATAAGGCAAGTGGTGAATCTGGTAATACGCATAATTCAGCTCCTCTTCTGCCCTTGTGTCAGTCTTAGGTCCTAGTCAATAATAGATAATACATCAGTCATCTCACTGAACACTGGCTGCAAAGTTACCTCACATGGGTATTTGCAGAGTTTGAGTAATAAACTCAAGGGATTCAATAATTTTGGAAAAGTAATCTTAGCTACACTAAAAAGAATATGGTTTGAGTTTTAGAGTCCAGTCCTTCAGAACACAGAATTGGAGTCAGAACTGGGCTTGACTCGCTGTCTCTTTATTCAAGAAAGTCACACAA
The DNA here is from genome assembly GCF_000247695.1 of Heterocephalus glaber. The sequence goes on along the minus strand of NW_004624779.1, from coordinate 613,288 downwards.
GCTCTCTAACCTCTAATGTCCCCAGCTGGGAAAGAGGGATAGGATGATCTATGCTGCCCTCTGTAGGGTTGTTCAAGGCGTCAGTAAAATAATATATCGAAATGTGTTGTCCACACTCCCTGTATTCCAAGTGGTGCTAAGTAAAACTTACTCAATATTATTATTTGTTTCATCTTAGACTGGCTTCAAGTTCTCACCCCAACACAAACTACTTTGAGATGTTAATCTCTCTGAGTGTTAGCTTTTTCATTTTTCCCTGTCCAGATAGATCAGTAAGATGGCATTCTAGTATTCTACAAGTTCTAAATATTAAAATAAAAGATAGTTCTAGTCATACATTCACTTATCAGAAATCTTTTATAGAAGTGCATCATTCCAGATACTGTGTTAGGCACAAGCTATATAGCAATGTTGAACTAATAATTGCTGACTTCACAGAGCTTACAGTCTACTAGAGGAAGAGAGCAAACTAGTGTGACAATCTAGAAAGATGATAGATCACGGTAGGGTTAAGAGTAGGCTTTGAGGAGCCCCTCGGAAGACTTTTCTGATGTGGTCAACCTGAATGTCAGAAGATGGGAAGGAGGTAGCAAGACAAACAAATGAGAAAGAGTACCCAGAAAACAACATTAAGAAATATTCAGAGAACAATGGGTACCTCTGTATAGTTGGCATATAAATTGAGAGGCTAGTAGTGAACAATGGTGGAGTTAGTAAAAAAGCTACTTCTCATGAATTTGAAAGTCTGTTCTTTTATCATTTTCATTACTGCTATTACCATCAGTGCCACATTGTATGAAGAACATGGTGTTGGCTTTTGAAATAGAATGATTGAGGTTGAGCACATGTACTCAATTCAAGGATGAGAGTCTAAATCTTCAGTATTTGTATCTAATCCCATTGACATCCTTCATCAGCAGTAACAAAAAAAAAGAAAAATATTGATAAGCAAGAATGTGTGATGCATTTTAGAAAGAATTAGGTAAAGTACTTGTTAAAATAGTCACGTTTCCCACATAACCTCTTAGATCAGAAAATTCAATAATTTAGATTAATTAACTGGCACTCTGCATGTGTACAAACACACATTACACAAGCAATGAGTTCAGATTGTGGTTATGATATTAATACACAGAGATGTTCCATGTTTGTTGTGAATCCCTGTCCTCTGTGGCATAAACTTTCCACATTATTTTTTATTTCTGTGCTTTTTCCATTTCTATAAGAACTGTAGGATCATATTTACAGCAGTTAATTCTTAGCATAGTATCATAAGAGTTAAATGAAATTCTCCAGTGTTGAAAAAGCTTTATGAGATAAAATTTCAAAGCAATTATAAACATCCAAGTCAAGGAGCTCATGCAGTTCAGATAGCATTATTACTAATAATGAATGAGGTCATCATATTTTCTTGTTAATTGTGAATTCTCTGCATTATTTGCTGTCTGGAGTCCAGAGACATGCTGATGAAATTATCTTGAATAGCAAATCATTTGAAATAATTTTTCTTCCTCAGGCTCCTTCCTCCTATCATTCCTTGAATTTAAACTTTCAAATTGGAAAGAAAGAAAGTGCAGAAAACTTGAATTAATAAATAGCCTTTTTAGACGTGGTTATTATGAAACATCTAAAATGTAAGCATTTTTCCAATCTTACAATTTATAACAAATACTTCCGGGGTCACATCTGACAAGAAACATACATAAACTCATAGAAAAGACAAGTCAAGCTTTTTAAAAACAATTTTCCAGGAACCTGCTGTGATAGCTCCATTCAACTATTTTGAGAATAATGCCAGATTTTATATTTCATTACAACATGTGTAGACATATGTCTGAGCACTCAAGCATGGAAAAATTGGAGTTATTGTGCTGCTTGACCAAGTCATTTCATTATGTTGCTTGAACAATTGCCTTTTTTAGGGAAGTAGTTGTTGCATAGGGCACAGAAAGAATATTCACATTCATACATGTCTCTTATAATCACAATTGGAACAACTTTGAATATGTCCCTTCTCATCCCTGAGGTCCACTTTTCTCATCTAGAAAATGGAAATGATAAATATCTAAGAAAGTTGATATGAAGTTCAGAAGGAAAATGGAGATAGAAAAGCTTTTCCAACTGTGAAATTTTATATGAATCTAGGTTGTTGTCTTCCCATGACTGCTGGCAGCATTGTTCTTTATTTAGACAATCTAACCAACAAAACATAAAGAACACAAAGGAAAAAGATCCAAACTTAGATGAAGTCTTCTCAGCCTAAATTTCGTGGTTGTCTGGTAATGATTATTTTATCATAGATGAAAAATAGCTTCTGATTACACAGTTCTGATTGCTCTGCTTTTTATTAAAACATGCTTCAAACCTACACACATGTTTGAAACAGAAAAGTTCATCCAGTGCTTCAAGAGCAAATCTATATGTATGTTATCAGTCAGTACTCATGAGAGCGAGAGATTTAATATAAAAATCTGTATCTCTGTACCTATCTATGGATATAGATATCGATTTGCAAGCTAGCCATATAATGGCTGCCTGCTGAGCTGCTGAGTGTCCCAGGGCTGTCTGCGAGCTGGAGATCCTTAGGATGCAGTCAATAGTGGAAGGCCTGGAGCTCACTGTAGAGTCTCATGCAAGCCTATATCAGTCAGTTAAAAGATCTGCACTGGAAGCCAGGAGACAGAGGTCCAAAATGAAGTCATAGATTGGAGCTCTTCTGAAGAAACGGAAGCAAAGCTTCCTTCTTTCCCTTTATTTTTCCATTCAGGCCACAAGCCTATTACGGATTGGTGCCACTCACACCGAGAGTGGGTCTTCTTCCATCTTCAGTAAATCCATTTGGTCACACCCAGAACTTTGCTAAGCCAGTCAATTGGGTGGTTCTTACTGAAGTTGACATAATGGTCTACTTCTCAGAGGGCAGAAGAAAGAGCATGTGTTAATACTAGCTAGGACATACAGGAAATCACATCATATGTCCCTGGGGAGCTGTTTTCTTCTTACCTAGAGCCAGGGTGGTTTTTTCACTCTTCCAAAGTATTACATGGGAAAGTGTAGAAAGAAGTTCAGTGCAGAAAGGAGAAATGTACAATAAGGAAATAAAACTGGGAAGACAGAGAGCATCACTTTCATAGGATCAGGTATTCTGAAGAACAGCATCTCAATTCCGGAACTACTTCTTGAGTTATAGAATAAGGGGTATTATACCAATTTCTAAAAGAAACTGCTAAATTGCTTACTAAAGTGGGTGTAGCATTTATACTCCCAACATTAATTTAAATGTCATCCATTTTTTTTTCTGCATCTGCACCAATATTTAGTGTTGTCACTTTTTCTTGGCCATTCTGAGAGGTTTATAGTGGTGTCTTAGTGAGGTTTTAACTCATCTTCATGTCTACTGCTAATCCAGAAAAATTCAATTAACTTTTGTGTATTGATCTAGTGATTTTATGTGACTCAATAATTCTAGGAATTATGTTGTAGAATCCTTCAGTTGTCTGTGCAGATAGGCATGGCATCTGCAGGTAGAAATAGTTTTATTTCTTCCTTTATGTCTGCTTTTTATTTCCTTTCCTTGAAGTACAGTGGACCCTTGAATTACAATTGGCCTGACATTAACAACTCGGGTTATAACCAAAATTTTAGTTTTAGCTTATGAACAAAGTCTTGAGTTACAACCAAAATGCTGGCCCCTTGTGCTTCCAAATGGTCTCAGATACAGATTTAAAAGAAGATCTAAACTTTCTAAAGAGTTCTGGAAGGACATTATGACATCCTTTCCTGTTTGGGGTTAATGAAGAAACCCTAGGCCAATGTCTCTCTAAGGACACTGAGATCTGTCTGTACACAGGAGAGAGACTTTGAAGTCTGTGAAAAGGAGCCTGGGCCTCAATTAACCAACTTGAGTTACAGCCAGCCCTCTGGAACAAATTGAGTTTGTAAGTCAAGAACCCCCTATATATTCTGGTCAGAACACAGTGCTACGTTGAATAGCAATGATTAGAGTAAACATACTTATCAATGATTTTAAGAGGAAATCGTTCAGTCTTTCACTATTAGCTTTAATCTATATTTTTGTGTTTCAGTGGATGTTTACAAACTTGAGGATGTTCCTCATTATTTTTAATTCAGAATCTATCAACAGCGAGATATGAATTTAGTCTAGTGATTTTTCTGCATTAATAAACATAATCATGTTATTCTTCATTCTGTTAGTATAGTAGATTTTATTGATTGATTTTTAAATACAGATCTTTCTGACCATTCAATCGTGGTAAAACTTCATCAATCATCGTATACAAATGTTTTCATATATTCTGAACATATATAAGATAGTATACATTCATATGAGATATTGGTCAAATATTTTGAAGGTTTTTGCACTATATATGTCTGGCTTTGTTATCAGAGTAATTCTAGCTTGATAAGATAAAGAGGAAATTTTAAAATTCTTTCTATTTTCTGTAATAGTCTGCAGAATTGGTGTTACTTCTTTAAACATTTGAGAAATTTTGGTTGAATTGACTGGGTCTGAAATTCTTTGGGGAGGAGTATATAAATTATAAATTAAAACTTTTAACAGGGCTATTCGGATTATTTCATTTGGGGTTATATATGGTAGCTTGTAAGGAATAGATCTAGTCCATCTACACTGTCAAATATATGTGTGGTGAATCACTGCATTTCTTTATTACCCTTTTGATGTCTGCAGGGTCTACAGTGGTACCCTGTTTTGTTCCTAATATTGATAGATTGAATCTTTTCTATTTTTCCTGTCCTAGTTTTACCAGTAGTTTTCATTTTTGCCATCTTTTCAAATAACTGTTTTCCCATTTATTTTTTCTAATTTTTGTTTTAAATTTCATTGATTTCTACTTCTGATTTTTTTCCTTCATTCTACTTGCATTGCATTTCATTTGCTCTTCTCTCCAAAGATTCTTGGGGTGGAGTTCATATTATTTATTGGAGTTTCTCTCTTCTAATGCAAACGTTTAGTGTTCTAAATGAGTGAGAGCAATGCACCACAAAATTTTGATGTACTGTATTTCATACTTGGTCAGTTCAATATAATTTTAAGAAATTTCCTTTGAGATCTTCTTTTTAAGCCTTGATTAATCATGGTTTTTAGATGGAGATTTTCTTCTTATCATTCTGCTTCTGATTTCTAATTTGATACCATTGTGGTCAGAAAGCAGAGTGTGTATATGATTTCAATTTCTGTAAATTTGTTAAAATTTGTTTTTTAGCCTTAAAGTTAGAAAATTTTGAATGTGTTCTGTAGCTTTTGAAAGGAATATGCATTCTGCCATTTTGGAGTATTGTATTGATTCAGTGAGAAGCTGATGGTAATGTTTTTCCATATCTTGTTGATTTAGTTTCTATTAATTCTTGAGGGTGTTAAAAGTTTTTGGCAATAATTATACATTTTTCTACTGAAAATATAACTAGGAAATAAAAAGTAAAATTGTGGAATGGGAATATATTTTAAACATATTTAAATTTATTTTCTACCATTAATGCAAATGATTTTACCATCCAGCCATGTCAAAAGTGCCCAAGGCATGGATTTTAATGGAATTTCATTCATATTAATCCAAAGATTTGTAGACTGTTATAACTATAATATCCTTTTCTATTTTTCAGTATTGGGGACTGAACCCAGAGTTTTCTGCATCCTAGGAGAGCACCAAGCTACATCCCTAGTTCAGTGGTAGAACACTTGCCTTGCATGTGCAAGGCCTTTGGTTCAATTAAGAGTAAAAACTTAACCTAAAAATTTTAATGAGTAGGTTTTTATGGTAAAATGTTATTCATGTAGTTGTGAAATTGACAGAGCATTTTTATTTGCAACTCTTGTGCTTATATTTCCTTTTAATGATGAATATTCTGTTAATTTTTAAATGCTCTGTATTAATGCTTCTATATAGCTTGTCTGACTTTAATATTAAATATAAAATGTCTCTTCAGAAACTGTCATGTACAAATAATGGACCAAGCCCAATTTATATTTTTTAGCACATTACCTAATTTTGGCTAGAGAATAATGAATAATTTTCATCGTGCAGACTGATTTGAAAAATTTTAAAGCAACAGAATAAAGAAGCTTATGCAGGGAGTCATTATTCAGTCCTTATATTTTAAAAATTATTATATAAAAATAGCTCCTTCTGGGATGTCACTAAGTGTTTATCTAAAGAGTATTAAAAAAGATCTGTTGTTTGCTTGTTTAGTTTGCTGTTTCTCAAAGCTTGGTTCCCTGATCATCTAAATCAGAATCTCTCATGTGCTTATGTTTTTTTTGGTACCGGGGATCGAACTTGGGACCTTGCGCTTGCAAGGCAGGTGCTGGAACCACTGAGCTAAATCCCCAGCCCTCACGAACTTATTAAAACATGTATAACCAGCACCTGTCAGGTCTGCTAAATTAGCAATTCTCGGCCAGAACCTTAAAAAATTTGGAGGGTTTAAATAAACTACACAAGCATGCTAAAGTTTGAGCTTGACTGTTTTATTGCTTAAAATCCAATGCACAAGACCAACACGTAATTTAAAATACAAATGTACAGAATAATATGTAGGCTTTTCTCTTTATTGTAAATTGTTCTATTGCCTATTGTGCCCACGTTCAAAACTGCAATTATTACCCTGCACACTTTTCTGCAATTCTGATAACATCATGTGATATTCATGTCTTTGCTCCCAGTGCCATTCCTCTAAAATCCTGCCCTTTTTCATCACCTTGGGCTGGCAAAGTATCTGGAGACAATTCTAGAAACATTAGTAAGTCCAATATTTATTTTCCTTCATCATTTGAATCGGTAACACCAGTCTGTTAGATTAGCCTACTTCCTTTCATATACATGTAGTATTTTTAATCATTTGCAGAGATAATTACTGTTGACAGCTGTTGTGCCTATATAACTGCCAGAGTTATGCATGTCTCATAGACATTGGAGATTTTGGAGTTGTTCTGAAAAGTCATGTAAATGCTAGAAAATTTTCTTTTCCCAGTACCTTCTTACCCACCATAATATTTCTGCTGGTGATTGTGAATAAAAGTCATAAGAAAGATCTGGTATACTTTGGGAGCCAACAAGATTTCATTCTCTTGGGATAGATACTTATGATGTCTTAAGTTGTGACATTCACTTAGAACAATAAGAGATACAGCTAGGACCTTTGGCAGACTGCATTATCATTCCTAAATATTAGCTCGATTCCTTAAAAGAATAGTATATATTGTCCTTTGTCATGTGACTTCAAGTACCTCCTTGAAGATATAATATATATTTCTATTACATTTTCAGGCTTGGCAATGTTGCTGATGTTGTCCATTAGACTATGAGGAAAAGTGACAGAGTGTTAACTCTGAGCAGAAGTTAAAGTAGCATTCTGTGCTTTCTCTCTCACCAACTTTTCCTCCTATCAGTCTTTTCTCGCTGCCAATGAAGTTTCCAGGTACAAGAGGCAAAGCAGCACTTGCACACACATCAGCACTGACATGTATCTTAGTCACTTTCCTGTCACTGAGACAGAATATTAACAACCACAACTTAAAAGGAGAGGCTTATTTTTGCTCATGGCTTCAGCCCATGGGTGGCTGACTCCAAGGTAGGAACAAGATGGCAGAGCACCTGGTGGAGGAAAAGGTGCTTGATTCATGGCAGCCAGGAAGCAGCGAGAGAAGGGAGGAGCCTGAGACAAGAATACATCCTTCCAGGTCACACCCTCATTGACCCATCTGCAACCAAGGCGCATCTCCTAACAGCACTTTCAGCTACCAAACTCATTAGTTGATGAATCCTCTGATGAGTACGGTGACCTTAAAACCCAATCACCTTCCAAACAGATGTTGCCAATAGGCACATGTGAATCACATTTTTATTTCTCTGTGATTTTAGTATATTTTATAGTGACTAGTCTAAGTAATTTTGTGTTTACTAATCTTCCTAATAACATAACCTATTTCCCTTACATATATCTCCATAATTTTTTCCAGTCTCACTGTTGAACTTTTGTTTTCTATATTTAGCACTACCAATAATTCTGAACAGTCTTTCTCACAAACACTATCGAGAAATGTTCAACAAGGACTTTTTTTTTTTGGCACCGGGGATTGAACTCGGGTCCTTACGCTTGTGCAGCAGGTGGTGAAAGCACTGAGCTAAATCCCCAGCCCCAAGGACTTTTGATCTGACAGTTGAAGTATGTCTTTTCCAATTTATGGTGTTTGTATCCATAGCAGAAAGGAGAATAATATCTAATGCCAAAGAGTAAAATGCTAAAATATATTTTAAGGATGCAAGTGTACTTACTACTCTATTTGAAGCAGCGGAAGGCATGTAGCTTACAAGAGACATATAAGGAGGATAAGAATTTTGATTAGGTTGGAACTTTAGAGTATAACCTAAAGTATATAGCTATGTCAAAAAATAAGGGCACTGATAAGTATCTTGAAAAAAATGTTGTGTGAACTGAAGAAAAGCAATGAGTCACCAATAATTTACTCTTAATACACCTAAATGTCATATTGGACAAAATGTTTTATATATATCATTTATTTTTGAAACTAGGTAGAAAAAGAAAACAACAAAACAACCATTTTCTTTTTTCTACAGGTGACCCCATCTCACACTGATCACACCAATTCTAACTCTATTCTAAATTGGACACAAATATTCTAAAGATACACATTGAACAATGATAGAGCTTATGACTACATCCTCATTATATCATTGGAAATGTTCTATTCTTTGCCATGTTCACAAACTTTCAGAATTAATTATCCACTCAGCTTGTATATCCCTGCAGTATTTGGTCAACCATGTCCAAAATATTTTAAAATATATCGTCTGATTGTCCTTTGTTAGCTCATTGCCTTTGCAATGTCTAGTTCAGTGAATATCCAGAAAATGAATCAGAGATCCTACCAAAAGCTTTCTGGTCACCACATTGACAATACCTCTCACTGCTTGCCATAAATACTCTTAGTTTTTGCAAATAGATATATTTTACATTGGGGGGATTATACCCCATATTGAGATGGATTAAAGGTCCATTAGAATCTCGCTGGTCTTTCTTTTTTAAGCATAGTTTCTTAGTTTAGAACATATGCAAATACAAAAAACAAGAGCTTGCATTTTAAATAATTATAAATTATTTCTTACACTAAGATTTAAATGGAACATTGGCCATGTTTCTCAATTAAACTTAGTAACATATTATTTTTGCACTGCTGCATAGCAGATCTGAGCTTTGCTCTGTTGGCTGTCAAAGTAATTAGGGGAAAGCAGGGAAAAATCAAGCAACCAGGAAAATAGATTTTAAAAGATTAGTAAACATAGGCCTTTATGTCATGTTGGATGAATAGTTGAGGTGCGCTTCTTCCCTGATAGAACCAACGTTGTTTATCCATCTCTAAAGGATATCTCATTGTGTCTTGGGCTTTGATAAGTAAACTATACAAATATGGATATTTCAAGGTAACAGAATAGTAGAATAAACAGAGTGTGCATGATTCACTGCATTCAGGCTGCTATAATGAAATGAAACTGACTGGATGGCTTAAACTATAACCATTTATTTCTCCCAGTTCTGGAGGTAGGAAGTTTGAAATTGGGGTGCCAGTATGGTCAGATTCTTGATGAAGGGCCCTTTCCTAGCTGTCTTCACATGGCCTTTCCTTGGTGTGCACATGCATAGAGACAGAGAGGGAGAATGCATATCTTTTCTTCTTTCTATGGGATCCCGATTCTCATGATCAAATGTAAGTCTAATTACCTCCCAAAGGCCCAGTCTCTAAATAGTATCACTCTACAAAGTAGAGCATCAACATATGGATTTTGCAGGGACACCAATGTTCACTCTGAAAGAGTGAGACACAAATTAACTCCAGTGTGTATAGTTAAATAAACTGCTTTATAATACGCTATGTCATTGCTTCCATCAGTCCTGATAATTCCAAGGAAATTATTAATGAGTGTTCAATTACCATTAATGTCAGCCTGGAAGAAAAGGACAGGTATGGGCAGTTGCCCATGAAGGTACTGGCTCCTGAGCATGAAGCTCCTGTGCAGGCAGAGTAAAGACATCTACAGGCTACTCAATGTCTGAGAGCCGCAAGTAGAGTCCATCACATTAGAACAACATTGAACCTAAGTGTGGGGGTCAGCATCATATTTTTAGCCTTTGTTTCTTTCACCTTTATTTTATAACACTCTTGCTGTCTTACAATTTTTTTTTCTGGTGAAAAATTATATTAGCCAGGGAACAACTCCCAAGAAGATAATCAGACCAGCATGTTTTAAGATTATTTTAGATATATTCACCTATAGCATAGAACAAAAATTAATGTAAGTCACATTTACATTCACTTAACACATGATTTGAATTATTATTTTAAAGTTTTGGATTCTATATAACTATTTCTATATATCAGACATATTACCAAATATTGATTCCCTAAAACTATAGCAAAGGAATAAAATATAAAATAAAGACCTGAAAGAATTGTTTTCCTATTCATTTAATAGGACATTATTTATTATGTTAATAATTGTTGATGAAATACCTTCAGGGTAGAAACCTGGATAGAGCAGGCAACAGTATGATATAAATGAGAGTTTTCCTATTGCTTTTCAAAAACTTGTGGTCTATTTGGCATTATTACAGAAGCTTAAACAATAACATATCATACTGGCCAATATTAACATATTATAAGCTACGAAAGTAAATCATGGGTATAATTTCAAATTTTGAACAGTAATATAAAATATATGAAATTAATTACTGTACATATTTGTCATCAAATATATGCAAATGTTATTTCAACATTAAATAAATTTATTAATGAGATTTCACATTGGTATATTTTTCATACTAAGTTGTCAGATTCTGGTGTGTAGCCACGTTTCATGAACTGCATTACCACTTGTGGCTAATGGCTTCTGTATTAGCACTGTCCTATAAAAACTGATTCAGAATGAAATGTATTTATTTTTTCTTTGTTAACTTCATAATAAACTATCTTTAAAAAGAGCAGTGAAATGAATTGTCAATAGAAATAAAAAATGGAATATAGAAATTCACTAGAAATAATACATTATCTTACTGCACCAAACTCAAACCTTATGTGAATAGAGAGTTGAATAAAAATTATTTAAAATTAGTTTTTAAAAATTAAGTGGATCTTTGGTGGGAAGATAAAAATGGCTACTAGAGATTTGTGAAAAAATTTCTCATATTCTCAATTTAATCAGAATAAAGTAATCATTGGATTTTTAGACATATTATCAATCCCTCTGTTAACTGTACAACTATATTTGTAGACTTATAATATAGTTATTTTAAAATTAGTTTTATTGGTACATTTTAGGTATACAATATAATGACATTCTTATTGGAAATTTATGCCTTTACATAATCTATCTTGGTTCTTATTTTTTTCCCATCAGCCTGCCCTCTCTTCAATGCCTCTGCCATTCCCTATTTACATAGGAAGAAAAGGTTCAAAGGGGAAGGGAAAGTGGGAGGATTTGGAGAAAGGAAAGAAGGGAATGGAATCAATATGAGAAAAGAAAAAAATGGAAACAAAGTTTTTGTAAATAAGCGCAGTTCTTAAAAATGCCAAATATTAAGATATCTTCATGCTTTCTTAGTACATAGTACTGATTTGCAAATAAATATATGGAAATATATACATGTTTATATATATGTGCAGGTGTTTGTATTCCTATAACCTCTTAAGCAAGACATGTGAAGATACAGAATTATTTTTACCAGGTTATTGTACTTCAGTTAAAAATGCATTTATGCTAGGACTTTTTCTACCAACTTTCTTATCTTAAGAAATGAATTTTCTCTTTTTGTGCATATTTGGATAACAAGAATTCTGTGTAAACTTCAAAGAGGCTGAATTAAACTTTAGATATAAATTCTTTTCATTGTTTTGGTTGGAGATGTTTAGAGCCCTATTCTGCATTAGTCCATCAATATATACTCATTGAAATTTTCTCATATTGTCCTGCTACTTCAGTGTTCTAGGAGAGTGAATGGGAGGGATGTCAGAGAAGTAGGCAGGGGAGTTGACATATAGAGTAACATATGCAGGATGATGGAAAGCTTTTTGTCTGAATGGGATGGAAACCCATTGATGGTTGAGTAGAAAAGGGATATGCACTCATAAAAACAACTGACTGCTCTATTGGAAATAGATTCAGATGGTCAAAATGTGAGAACAGCTAGTATAGTCTTGCCATAAACTTTTTTTTGCGGGGGGTGTGTGTGTGTGCAGCAGGCTTTATTGATGGAGTGATGAGCTGGGCTCTCTGGGCCCCTTCTGGGGCCTGGGATGGAAGCTGTAGGGAGATTCTCAGGGTGCTGGGGCTGGCTGAGTGGGGCGGGGACTCCGCAGGGAGGCCTCTCCCTCCCGCCTCGCTGGGGCAGTGGTTGGGGTGCTCACTCCTTGGAGGCCATGTGGACGATCAGGTCCACCACCCTTTGCCGTAGCCGAACTCGTTGTTGTACCAGGAAATGAGCTTGACAAAGTGGTCATTGAGGGTGATGCCAGCCCCAGCATCAAAGGTGGAAGAGTGGGTGTCTCTGCTGAAGTCGCAGGAGATGACCTGGTCCTCGGTGTAGCCCAGATGCCCTTCAGGGAACCTCCAATGCCTGCTTCACCACCTTCTTGATGTCGTCGTATTTGGCTGCTTTCTCCAGAGGGCAGGTCTGGTCCATGTTGGGCGTGGACACGCAGAAGGCCATGCCGGTGAGCTTCCCGTTCAGCTCTGGGATTACCTTGCCCACAGCCTTGGCCACACCGGTGGATGCGGGATGATGTTCTGGGCAGCCCCGCAGCTGTAGCGCCACAGCTTCCCCGAGGGATCGTCCACTGTCTTCTGGGTGGTGGTGATGGCGTGGACCGTGGTCATGAGCCCCTCCACGATGCCGAAGTTGTCGTGGATGACCTTGGCCAGGGGCACCAAGCATTTGGTGGTGCAGGAAGCATTGCTGACAATCTTGAGGGAGTTGTCCTACTTCTCGTGGTTCATGCCCATCACAAACATGGGGGCATAGGTGGATGGGGCGGACATGATGACCCTTTTGGCTCCACCCTTCAGGTGAGCCCTGGCCTTCTCCATGGTGGTGAACATCCCAGTGGACTCCACCACATTCTCAGCACCAGCATCACCCCACTTGATGTTGGCGGGATCTCGCTCCTGGAAGATGGAGATGGCCTTGCCGTTGATGAGGAGCTTCCGGTTCTCAGCCTTGACGAGCCCTGGAACTTGCAGTGGGTGGAGTCATACTGGAACACGTAGACCATGTAGTTGAGGTCAAAGAAGGGGTCATTGATGGCCACAGTATCCACTTTGCCAGAGATGAAATCAGCCCTGGTGACCAGGCAGCCAATACGGCCAAATCCGATCACTCTGACCTTCACCATAGTGTCTCGAGTCGAGGCTCGCGCTGCACTAGAGGAGTGGCGGCCGCGGGCGCGCAGGAGCAGAGAGTCTCGCCATAATCTTGAAGAGAAGAGAGTGTCTTGGGGGAGGGAAGTAGCAGTGAACGTGGTGAAAAGTGATCAATTTCTGGATACATCTTGAGATAGAACCAGAGGAATTTCCTTGTAGATTAATAGTCATTTGACTAATCATGTGGTAAGGCAAGAATGTAATTTAGATTATTGGTCAGAAGATTAAGAAAGATGAGAGTATAACTAATTGAGTTTGAGACAATTATGAACAAAGTAAAATTTGGGTGTAGTGGTGAGAGGAGATGGGAGGAATCCATTTTAGAGATTCAATTTTGAGATGCTATTTAGATATCTGAGTAGAGACATCTAATACAGATATGGATAGACAAATCAAGAGTTTAGAAACATAGCATCATCAGTCTGTGTACAGATTTTCAGCCACATACTGGAAGAGATTGTTAAGGATATGAGTGTAGAGAGAACAAAAACAACAACAAAAAACATTTGAAACCTTGACCCTGTGTATTATCACTGTTAAAAGTTCAAAGAAAAAGTGAGATTCCAGCCAAGCAGATATCTTGGGATCATGCCAGTGTGAGACATGTGGCATGGCACTCGACAATTTTGAGGTGCTTCCATTTGATTCCTATGGAGAGTACATTTTCTGTCTCTTGTTAGAGAGGAACAGGTACTTGTTTCTCTGAACTGAGTTCATAAAGGCTTAACATTTAAGCCAGTCTTCTTCTTTGGGACTTGAAATGTATCAGTGGACTTAAATTCCTGATCTTACTTTGAGTTCTGAGATTGGAATTAAGCTTTTATTTTCATTCATATTTCCTTCCTCATGAACTTGATATTCGGATGTTACCAGTATGGCAAATTACTTATCATAGTTTCATCCATGCTTCAATGTTTCTAAAATATATAGCCAGAATGCAGATTAGGAGATGAAGAAGAATGAATAAACTTTGACTTTTAATATGTAAAGGAAATGGTGTCTATGATCTGAATATGTCCTGCAAAATTCATGTTGAAGCTTAATTGCCATTGTGATCATATTACAAAATCTTAGGAGGTGATTATATAATTAGGGTAAGGCCCTCAAGAATTGGATTAATAACTTTATAAAATAAATTCTTGTTTTCCCCTTTGACCTTTAGTCTCTTGTACCATGTGAAGATACAGTGTGTATACCACCCAGATGAAGCAAGGATCAAGTTAATGTTTGGAGGGAAAGAAAGGGTTCTCATCAGACATTAAATCTGCTATCCTATGACTTTAGACTTTCCAGCCTCAAGAACTGTGAACAATATATTTATACACTCTGTAGTTGTCCAGTGTGTTATTTTGGTACAGCATCAGGAGTGAAATAAGGCAATATCCTGAATAGATATGACATACTATATAGAAATTTCTACCTGTCTTAAAATCATCCAAATGATTGAAGAGTATAATTTTAATATGTCACCTATTATGTCTATCTTAATATGCTACTGAGCTGATATATTGCTGCAAGTGTTTGGGAATCTTCTACCACCATGTATTTTCCTCCTCCTATACATATTGCAAGATTCCTAATCATTTTAAATGCTAGAGAAATGCCTAAAAATGGGTTTCCAAATACTCAATATTTAATTCTATTTATCTGAATTGCATAAATACTTGAAAATTTTAATATTTTTACATGTGGGTTTAGATTTGGTGGTTTCCACACAATGAGATCCAGTAGATAGGATCTTAGAGTTGGTCTGGAGGAGATCTGACAATTGATGGTTTATTAAGAAAAATACAGCATATTGAGTATTTTCATTCAATATTTCTTTATGTGATATATTTAACTTATGTCTATCAAATGAGTTTCACCAAAATAATTTATTTGAGATATTAAAATGTTAGGGTAGAGCACAGCAACAAAATACAATCTCTCTGGGATGTAGAATTAAGAAAACTGGAAAACAACAACCTATTTCCAAGATTTAGCTATTACAAATGATGCTGTTATAATCATGGGTGTGCATATATCGCTGTGGTATGATTATTTTAATTCTTTCAGAAAGATACCAAAGAGAATAGCTGGGTCAAATGGGACCTCTAGTTCTAGTTTTTTGAGGAATCTCCACCCTGATTTCCACAGTGGTTGCACCAGTCTGCACTCCCGCCAGCAGTGGAGAAGGGTTCCTTTTCTTCTCACAGTCCTGCCAGTATTTGTTATTGGTTGTCTTGCTTGATAATAGCCATACTTTCTGGATGGAATCTCAGCATTGTTTTTATTTGCATGTCTCAAATGACCAGTGAGGTTGAACATTTATTTGCCATTTCTACTTCTTCATCTGAGAAGTGTCTATTCATTTCAGATGCCCATTTTTGGATTGGGTCTTTAAATTGGGGGAGTATGATTTTTTTGAGTTCTTTATATATTCTAGACATTAGTTCTTTGTCTGAGGAACAGCTGGCAACATTTTTTCCCACTCTGTGGCTTGTCTCTTCACTCTGTTGGTGGTTTCTTTTGTTGTACAAAAGCTTTTTAATAAGCTGAGATCCCGGTTGTTGAGTCTTTCCCATGCGTTCAGAATTTTGTTCATAAAGTCTTTGCCTACATCTACAGCTGTTGAATTATTGAGTGAATGAATCAATAAATATTAAAGGAAATTTAAAATTTAAAACAAAGAAAAAATATACTAGCAGGTTAATCATAATTTTCTCTGCTTAAGTTGTAGTCTATTTTTCCATATTTTCTAGACTTCCTACAATGAATATATATATATCATCTTATTATTAAAAATAAACATTATTATTAAGTGAAAAAATGAAAACAATAACCTTGTGAAGAGAAAAAGTAGAGCTTCAGGAATCAGGAAAGAGCTGACAGGCAAAGTAGAAACTACAGAGAAAATGAAGAAAACAGAGGAAAAAAATGAAGAAGTCTAGAGCATTAACCTTGGGTCTGGAGAAGGAGATTTTGTCTCTGCAAACACAACATAGGCCTCGAGAGGGTTAGCAGCTCAGGGAGATAGAGGGGCCAGTCAGCACAAGCCCTGTGAAAACTCCACAACTGTCAGCTGTAAATAAATACAGCATGACACCTTATTGTGAAAGTGACTTGTGTGTGGCAGGCCAGAGTTGCCGAAGAATCTACTGTAGTGTCTCACACACTTGGAAGTGATATCAGAAGTCATTGGGGAAAGAGGTTTATTCTTTAAGACTGAGCTACTCCATGAATCAGAAGGCACAGAACAACTACACATCAGGGTTCCTTGGTCACCCTACCACAGTGCCTGGGTAGGAAATAACCACAAACGACAGTTGGAGAGAAGAGGTAGTCTAGTGGTAGAGCCCTCAAGAAGTTTAAGCAGCAGCAACTTCAGGTTGTGAAGGACATGGAAGCTCAATCCTCTTTGATGAGAAGCCAGCTGTTTATGTGTTTATCTTAGGGGGCTGGACTTGAAAGTGCTGACATTACATCCAGCAGACTGCTTCCCCAACCCCTTACTTGTCTTTCCACCAGAGAACTCAGTGGTCTGTTCACTTTTTCCATCTGCCAAAGGGACCAGAGAGACATTTTGGTTTGGAAACTTGCAACATTCTGGGATGTATGGGAAGAGGAGCCTCTGAAGCTAGGGAGACACTTCACAAACCCACAAGTCGTAAAGCTAGTCGGAGATAATAACTAGGGTGAAAGGGTGTACAGAAGGGCACCAAAAAAGAGCCACTGGAGTGAGTACAGCCCTAAGGCAAAAACCACACAGTGACTCAAAAATGAACATCAAAAAAACAAAACCAAAACCCAACCTCAGAATTATAGAAATAAAGGAAAAATTAGAAAATGACTCAAAAGATATAAAAAAATTAATAACTGAAATTATAGCAGAAAATTTTTTCCAAATCTAGGGAAATAATTCAACATTCAAGTACAAGAACCATATAGAATCCCAAATAGCCACAACAGAAAAGAACTTCTCAATGACATATCATAACCAAATTTCAGAAATTAAAAAAAAAAACAATATAAGAAGCATTTACAGAAAGTTCAGCAAACCACTTGTAAAGTCAAACCAATTAGAATAACCACAGATTTCTCAGGACAAATCTTAAAGGCCTGGAGAGCTTGGAGCAAAGTTTTTTAAGCCCTAAAAGAAAACAATTTTCAAAACAGACTTTTATATACTGAAAAATTAACCTTCAAAATTGACAGAAAAGTAAAGTGTTTCCACAACAACAACAGCAACAATTCCTAAAGAAATACATGACCACCAAAACAAGATTGCAGAAATCTTAGAAACAGATAGAATCCTAGACAGAGACAGAGTGGCTACCAGCACCAAAGAGCCCAAAGAAATATATTTATCTAGCTCACTAAAAGCCCAATGGATTATACTCCTTCATGGCTAGTGGGCATGAAAAATGGTAGAGTCACTCTGGACGACAGTTTTGGAGGGTTTTTTTGTTTACAAAACCAAGCATGATCCCATACTGTTTGGCACTCACCCAAATGAGTTTCAAACTGTCCACATAAAAACTTTGCGCATAAATGTCTGTAATAAACTTACTCATATACCAAAACTTTGAAGTAACCAAGATGTTCTTTACTAGGCAAGTGGGTACACAAACTGTCATATATCTGTATACAATAGAATATAAATAAAAAGAGAGTCATTATGACAGAAAAAGATATGGAAGAATCTTAAATCACATCTCTAAGTGAAAAAAAAGCTAATCTGACAAGGCTGCATGATTTCTAATACATGATGTTCCAGGACAAACCAAACTTTGGAGACTATAAAGAGATCAATCATTGGCAGGAGCTGGGAAGATTAAATAGATGGAGCATAGGGAATTTGTAGGGGAGTTAAACTATTATTGTGGATTCTGTAATAATGATAGGTACATTTCTAGTACTTTTGTTAAAACCCATAAAATAAACACAACTAAGAGTAAGACCCACTGTGACTGCAGATTTCAATAATAATAATAATAATAACAATAACAATAATATATTAATATAGAGTCATCAGTTGTGATGATATAACACACTAACATTAAAAATACCAGCATATGTTAAAATAGGGAGAAATGGAGAAGAGAAGGTATATGAGAACTCTAACTTCTCACTTAACTTTACTGTAAACCTAAAACAGTTCAAAAAAGCATGTCTACTAATTAAAATATATATGTGGCTATTGCCATGTCTCATTGAGATGAATACACAGTGAGAAATTTGGTCCAAGAACTGACATGATCTGTCACTTAAATAACTATTTTGAAATATTGCACTAATGGATGTAGCTATACATTTTTTTAAGTAGGTGAACTTTTTCTATATTACTCATAACACTTTACTATTGAAAACACCCACATCAGTCCTTATCTGCTCTGATGCCTACAAGTATCATTAAAGGCTCCAGCATGTCTAATTCCATTCATTCCTAGAACCAGTGAGATTCTGTCCACCAGGCCATGAGGACCAGTTCTTCCAATGGGCAGTGGACACTAGACAAATTAAAAAGGCTGTGCTCTAGTGCCTTAGGGTCCTAAGTCATAGAAAAACCAAATCTGGGAAGTAGCATGATTCCTTGATTCCCTTGTTGCCCAAAGGCACCATCCTGGAAATCTGCCTGTTCCCCAATTTACGCACTTTGTATCTAATCATTCTATTCTAGATGCCACACTTCCGTGTCAGTCACCATTCTCAGAGCCAGGTTTACCTCAAATATCAGGGTCATAACTCCCATGACTACATTGGGTTTTCTTGCATGTTTTTCAACCCTGTGTCCTTTGTCCTATATTGAGAATGAGGAGATTGGTGGAAAAAGTTTTCTCTGGAGTTTTAATATTATCCCTACTGCTACTTGCTTCACAGAAGGCCATGAAATACCAATGCCAGTGCTTTCTATTGTGATTGCATTTCTTTATGACTAACATTTGAGTTGAGCGTGAAAAATTGAAAACTTCTTGAAATATCATAAACAGTTTGATGAAATTTTGTGGACAAAATTCATACAATCTGTATCCAATAATTTACTGACATCTAAACATGTAGATCTTTTGTTTCACTGTGTACTAATTTAGTAATTTTATTGAAATTCAAGTATTTGTTGATATTATTCGTTCTTTGTAAGCCTCTTCCTGTGTTTTGTTTATGATTTCAATATCTTCTACATGAGTAGTTTTGTATATTTAATTTAGAAGCTTTACATTAAGAACAGTTAAAGAAAATACTTTCATCTATATTTCTTCTTAAAATAAGATTATAATAACATGTGCTCCACCACATATAGATCTTCACAAAACACAAGCAAGTATGAATATTTTATTATAACCACTTATAAAGAAATAGCAGGGCTCCTATTACATGTGTTGTAGCAAATTAATCTACCAAGTCATATGCACGAACTCTTTAAAGTAGCAATAGATAAAAGGGAGAGAGAAAAAAAGAGCACAGAGTTGTTCCCAGAAGGCACTTAATTTATTGCTACCATTGAAGATGTCGGCTAACATATATAACAATAACAAAATTTAATGTGTACTGGAATATTTAGTTGAACCAGACTCTATGGTGTAGCATAAGAGGTAGAGACAAGATATCAGTTGTGGCTTTCTCATCATTCATTCATTCACTCATTTAGAAAATAAAAGGATGTACACCATGGAGTCACTGGGAATACAAAGAAGTTCCAACACTGTCCTCAAGTTTCCCAAAGCCAGTGAAAAGAACTGGTAAACAGACAGCAAATGCAACACACTGTTATACTGGACGTTTTAAGATTGCCTAATGGGATGTGAGACTACAAAATAAGATACAATCAGTTTAGCCTAAGAAAATCAGTCATAGAGAAGCAAAGACTGACTGTAGTCATAAAGGAAGAGTAGAAGTTTCCAGGCTGGCTGAGATAATGCTGTTCCAAATAACAGGGATACTGTGTGCAAAATTAAAAAGTAAGGGAAGAACAGGATGGGTTTGAAGTGATGCAAGTAAAACCAAGCTACTTAGTACATGGGTGGAATATTTGGTGGAGAGAAATGACTTCGAAGGAAGAGATGGAGAAGAGTCAGATCATAAATGGTCAAGTCAGTCTAAAGCTAAGATTAAGTTTATCATAAGACAAGTGTGTGGCAATGAAGGGTATTTGAAGTACAACATGATGGAACTGCTTTTCAGAACCATAGCCTTGGTAGTGGTACAGAAGCTGGATTATGGGCGGGGTTGGAGGAGCTGTGGTGGGCTTGGGGGAATGAGGTAGGTGAGCTGGGGGTAAAGTAGGTGGTTGTGTGGATCTCATAAAAGGTGAGGAACGGAGACTGGGCTAGGTCATTCAGTGGTAAAACAGACATAAAACAGACCTAAAATCAGCAGAAATATGTGTACTAATTAGAGTGATCATGATAGCAAATGCCATTGAGAGTTCTTGATGTACCAAACGTGTTATTTCAGTCTTCACCACAATTAATTTTAGAGAATTTCTGTGTATAAAAAACTGATGTTCAAAAGAGGTAAGCAACTTCCTGAATGTCACACGGATTATAAATTATGGAGAGAGGTTAAAACTAGATGCTATTGTACACAGAGCTAGTGTCCTTTCAGTTACTTCGTGTGACCCTCTGAATTGGATCAGAGACATGGAAGAAGACAGACTAGAATAGCTCACAGTTCTCTGTGTTGGATGCTATTACTGATTTGGAGGAAGATAATAAATTAAGTGGAGGTTCCTGAGGGATATCCAGGTGGAAATGACAAAGAAGCAGTTTCTTACATGCATCTCAAAAGGTCTCCAGATGATACAGTTCTTTAGATGCACTAGGGCTGAAATACATGTGCAGTGATAATTCTGTTGCTGGGTGTACCCTTCTGCTGTGTTTATGAGTTAGATCAATATATATTTTTCTTTATCTATTAAGGGTAGAATGTCTAACACATAGTCATTAGTTACTTTCTGAGGGTATAAATCTTCTGTACTAGTTCTTCACTGGTCATGTTATTTATTCGTAACACATTCAAGAAATGTGTATTGCATAACCATTGGGTGCATTTTGCAAATTACACTATTTAACTGAAAGGATAAGGTCTCCATTCTAAATGATTACAGTCATCTACCTTCACTAGTTGCTTTTATTTTTTTCTACTCATTATTCACATTATTGTATTTTTTTTTAACCTTAGCTGCCTCAAATTCTGTTTTGCATGAGATTATAAATGAAAATACACATATACAACTACAAAGTTTTCAGTCTCACAGTTGGCATAAAGAAAGTTGAAACAATCAAAAGATGAAAATGTTTGCTCTTTTGTATCTTCAATTTTTTGAGGTGAGATGGCAGTACAATTAAGTGGCCAAGGGACTTTGATATATAAGCGTAATGAAAAGGAGCTGCCAGGGACAAAGCAGAGAATGTTTACAAGGAGGACAGAAATTATTTTGCATGATGCCTTTACCAGGGCAACTCATGGCACTTCCCTAAAATTAATTATTTTCTGATTTAACTGAGAAAATATGGGGTTACTTCAAATATCCACAGGGCTAGATTATAATATTCCATTTTATTAGCCCTAGAACAACATGTACGGATGCCTAGTGATAGTGTTATATTCCACGCTTGAGGCTCTAAAAGACATTGCTGCTTAGTTCAGCCCCATGACTGGAGGTCACTTAATTCCTTTTCTCTTAGAAAAGAAAATGGTGGAGGAACCTTTCTTTACAATGTAATTCATGTTAATGAATGGTCCAGTGGCTCTGAGATCCATTAATTAAATTAATTAGACTTCATAGCAGTAGCTCATGAACCATGATGAAAAAAATTGGAAGGAAACAGGAAACACACACACTGAAGCATATGGCTTTGCCAGTGCTGGACCTCTGAGAATTATTAAATGATAGTTTGACATAATTCAGATTTAATAAAATCTGTCCGCTCTCTGAACATGTGAATTTTCATAACTTAGGTAACTCATGCAAATTAACTTATATCAAAACATGTGCTCTGACTTGCTGCCTATAATATAATAATGGTCTCACTAAGCCATGAAACTATATTTATGTGAAATTAAATAATGTGGCTATATATGATTAAAAGTATTATGCCCACAAAATATTATGAGTAAATATAGGGGATATTTTTTATATTTTTAATTTCATAAAAGATTAAATATAATGAAACAATGCACTCCTACAGAGGTAATGTGTTGGAGAATTTAAGTCAAATCCCTATTCTCATGGACTTTACCAAAGACTTTTTAATGGCCCAAAGCTATAAAGTATGTAGCATTATTCCTAAAATATGTGGAAACAAATAAAATAATCTTTTTAAATCTCAAGGCTTCAAATATCTGCTGGATATTAACGATTAAAATTTGTATGCACTCATAGCCCCTGAGCTCAGATTTAGATATGTATCATCCCTCCTCTGTTTCTTTACCATGTTCCACACCAAACACTTATTCTGCCTTTTCTCTATCTATTCCTTCCCCTGCCTTTCCCATCTTGTTAAACCTGACTGGATAGAAGGTTTACTTTCCTTCTGGCACAGGTCAGAAAACTTGATTCACATCTCATTAGAATCCATCATCAAATCCTGGCAACTTTATTTTTTAAAGATATCTAAAATATGATGACTTGTCACCACAACCACCCTGGTTTAAATCATTCTATCTTTTCCTTGAATGATTGCAACCTCTCTTGCTGTCTATTTCTACCCTGAATCCCTATGGTCAGTTTTTATCTCAGCAACCAGTACACTAGTAAAAATGTGAATTATGTTAGTCTCTATTCAAAGCCATCCAGTGGCTTTTGCCTCACACCCAGCCAAATATATATCTCTGTAATAGCATCTAAAACCGCCGTAGTCTGGTCACCCCCATGCTTTACTCTTGTACTATTTTCCAATTTGATCACTCCGCTGTAGCCTCAAGTCTTCTGTCTTTACTATTCCTAGAGCCTACGGAACTGGACTTGGGTAGGGTTACAGCTCAGCCCAACCTTACTCTCCCCGGTCCTCTCCCGAGTCAGGACAAGCACCCCGATCTGGGTGTGTGCTCTGATTTCGCTCTTCATCTTGGATGTCTCTCTGGTCTCCTCTTCCTTATGAATACTTTAACCTCCTGGCTAAAACATCAAGGGCACACTTCACCTGCCTAGGAAGCTCTCCAAATGATTTTATCTTTCTCTGAACTCTTATTGTCCAAAAGAGTCCTTGAAACAAATACAGAATTAACCAGAATTTACATTGTTTTAATTGAGCTCAATTTAACTTGTTTGTTAGATGAACATATGCTGTGCATCCTCCCAGTAAAAATAGCAGTGCCCTTTCTCCTGGGCCTACATAGCTTGATTGCCTCAATTTTGATGCTATGTTAACCAAAATTCAGATGTGTTTGCTTATGTAACAGTTTATTTCTCTAGTATTCAATTTAACCTCTTATTACTCAAATAAAATCAGTGATGCAATTTGAAAAGAATTATGTTGTTTGTATGAAAATATGTTGCACTTTGGAAATATTAGAAAAAATTGTTGAATTATATGACAGTTAAGCAACTATAAAAATTGAAGAATAAATAAGGTTAATTACACAATAAAGTTGCCATGGTAAAAGGTTTATGGACTGAATTTACTTTATTTTTGTTCTACTTCAAATAAACTGAAATTTACAATTATAACTGATTCATTGTACTCATGATTTATACAAAGAATATGATGTATAGAGGAACTCCAGTTAATAGAGTGATAGCCAAAGGGTTTGGTCTTTATTTCAAAATATTGGTAAACTAATTTATACTTGTAAGTTTGTTCCACAATTCTTCTCATTAACTTTCATCATGGTTTTTGTTGTGTCTGTGAGTTTGTTTTGTAACAGGATCTTGCTATGTAGCCCAGTTTAGCCTTGAAGTTGAAATCCTTCTACCTTTACCACTGGAGTACAGCTATTTGCAATCATGTCAGATTCTTTATCATTTTAGATAAACTGTCAAATGATTGGTTGCAATAGTATTCATAGAGGAAGTTTCTACTCTGTTTTCTAACTTGACCATGTTCAGTGATCTCCATTAGTTTGTATGACTCTTTAAGATAGAATCCTCACTACAGATCTTATGATTTTTTTTTTTCTAGTTGGTCATATGAATGCTACACAATATGGGCAAGTTGAATAGTCACAGACTAGGTCCAGTATTGGTTTGTGGACTACAACAAGTCTACATGTTTTCCAGAAAACTAAGAAGGAAAAAGGTTGGCAAGAGGCACATTCAGAAAGATTATCTAGTTAATTATAGAACAAGGGCTTAATCTGGGATTTGCCTGACTGTATATCCTTGGTGCTATCCATAGTATCACAGCCCATTTCTCTCATTTCTTCATTTGAAGAAATCTTGAGTAAAAGACTTCATTTTTTAATTTTTCTAGGTAATCAAATATTTAATCTGCTACAGTAATAGTTAGTTGTGATGATACTTATATTTTGTGAACACTTTAGAGTGAAAATGTATTTGGAATAAACTCTGAATAGACATTTTATGCATTATAGCTATAGGCCTACAGATAATCTCTATAGGTATTAAAAAACTAAAACTAAAAAGCTACACTCATTGTTTTGGATGTTTGAGTATAATTTTGACAAGCCATGTGCGTATTGATATGTTTATGTGGTAGCATTGATATTTCAAAAATCTTGGCTGATAAGATTTACTCGAGTTCAAAATAACGTTCTACAACCATAACATATTTTGGGGAGTAATGCAATGACTGCTAATTAATGATAAAAAAAATCTAGTTAAAATTCTAAAATGTAAAACACTGAATAAAATACTACCATTTATTATTAGGATAAAGACATTATTTTAATGGAAAGACATAGGATGTTCTATAAACAAAAAATTATCTGTAGACTATATACATATGATAAATGTTCATGCATAACACTGTGTGAGAATAGCAGTGGTCATTTCTAGTAAACAGAGTGTGAAAATCAGTAGACAAGTTCCAGAAACACCTGTTGTTTGCCCATGGCATAAGGCTAAATCACTGCTACATGATACGGCTTTATTTGACAAAACATCATATTATACAGGAGACACAATTCTTAGTTTACTGAATGTAAAGCATTTGCTAAATAAACTGTAAGATTCATAAAAGAAACTGTAGTCCTCAGTCCATTTACATTTATTTTGACCTAAGAAATGAGATTGTTGTACATGTACTTGCTTTAAAGTTTAAATGGGAAAATAAATTAATCAAGCATGCAAAGAAGAAAAAATGTTTACAATGAAAGTATGAACCACATCATTTTGAGATCATTTTCCTTTATAAATGATGTCATGTAAGACTAATATTAAAAAGAATAGGTAAGAAATAGACAAAATTTCTCTGAAATCATTTTGTTAGCAGATTTAAATGAGATTTAGCTATGAATTAATGGGGAAATAACTAAGGATCATGTGTCAAGGAAATTTTTTACAATGAAGCAAATTAATTTTGAATTAAGAAAAGATGAATGAAATTACAGAGGTTTAATTATTAAATACATACTTTTGTGACAAAGTATCTATCTAATGAAAGTTGCTTATGTTTAGTGCCTTTCCTACCATCCAAATATGATTCTGTAACTCTGTTAATTTCTGAAAGGTTCACATCAGATAAATATTTGTATCTAAAACTCATCAATATTTTGAAGTAGCAGGGAAAAGAAGGTATTGGTCTCTTTTTATTTACTAGTTTTATGTATGGATAAAAGTAGATACCATGAATGATAATTATAATAAAATCTACTGCTTTTTGGGAGTAAAATGGTGAAAAGACCCTCCAGTGATTAGCTCTCCACAGACAGACAAGTTTGCACTGTAATCATTGCCAAATTACCTTATAAGAGCTAAGGAAACAAGGTGAAAGAGCATTGCGCCTATTTTTGGTGTAAGAAAAAGAAAAGATTTGTTGAAGGTTGAACGTAAAGAGTTACTGGTATTAACCACTCCTTTAATTACAAAGCACAGGAAGAGAGATGCCTCCCATTTGAGAAAGAAAGAGAGAATTCTACATAGGCTTTGGATTTAAAGCCCAATGCCAGACCCTTCACACTGAACCCTGATATGGGGCAGAGTCTCATATCCCCCACCTCTAGGCTAAGAAGCAAGGACTAAGCCACGGGAAATGCATTCTTTGTGGCTGTCTGCTTTCACCATCCTGACTATGGGCAAGAGAGAGGTGACACCACCCACCAGCTGGGAGGAAGGATACAGAAGCTAGCATAGCCCTTGCCATGGAGCTCAAGGATGGGCCCACTGCAGTGAGACCCAATACCAGATAGAAAGCAAACGCTCCACCCTCACTCAGCTCTCAGACAGACATTCTAGGCTGGGCATGAGTAGGAGTCCTGTATGCCAGTGGGTCAGACTGGTGACTTGGTCTGCACCACTGTCAGCTGCGAAGGGAAACTGAGGTAACCTCCCTGCAAGGCCCCACACTGTGAGACTCTGGTGTGACCCAGGGCAGTATGGACTTTGGCAGCCAAGAGGGAGATGGAAAATTCAAAACAGCTATTTTAAGTAAATTCAAGATGCTTCAGGAAAACAAAGAAATGATTCAATATCTTAACAGAGAAGCTTTAGAGAAAGATGGAAGCAGTTTTTAAAATGTAAATCCTGGAGCTCAACAGTACACTAAGTGAAATTAAGGAGATAGAAGGCAACAAGAGGCAGATGGCTCAAATAAAAGGAAAACTTAGTGAGCTCAAACACAAGCTATTTGAAAATACACAGCTGGAGAACACAGAGAGAGCTAGGAAAGGAGTGGACAGTATTGAAGACAGTATTGTGAGACAGTATTGAAAGAGCAAATTGAGGTTGAAGAAGGACTTGAGAATGCCACATTCCCAGGGGCAGAAAGCTTATTTAAAGAAATCACAAGAGAAAACTTCAGAAACCAAGAGAAGGATACAAATATCAAAGGGCACTAGTCAGATTTAACTCAACCGAATCTATCACAAGATGTCTTATAATCGAATCAGAAAGGTGAAAGATGAAAAGAAGATTCTCCAGTGTATGAGAAAAGAAAACATATGGGTGCCCCAACTCACCTGACAGTAGATTGATGAACAGGAAGCTACAGGTGGGTAGAGATTGGCACGAGTTGCCACATTGCTGAAAGAAAATAAGGTCAGCTTAACTGAAAGTGCTCAGTAAGGTTATCCATTAGAAATGAAGGAGAGATAAATATATTCCCAAACAAAATCTGAGAAAAAATATTGTCACTAGGCTTCCCCTATGAAAAATGCTCAAGAGAGTTCCTCAAACTGAAAGAAAGAGATACTAATGAGTAAGAAGAAAACATAGGGTAGTATGAAACCTACTGGTAAGAGTAACTGTACAGAAGAAAATGAGGATGCTCTGGTGTTGTAAACATGGTGTGTAAACCATTTATCTATTTGGCATGAAGACCAAAACCAAGACAATTCAAAAATAACTGTATTAATATGTTAAGAAATAATATAGAAAGGTGTAAAAGGTGATTTAAAAAATTCACCATATGGGGAGGACTTGAAAACAAGTGTAGATTTTTAAATTAGTATATTTTCTGTTTCTTTTCTTATCATTACGATCATGTTAAACTGCTATAATACCAAATAGTCTATTTTAATCCAAAGATATTGTATAACCCGTTATGTTGCTGTAATTCAAAATAGTGTGTTTTAAGCAAGACATATTTATTTTAGTCTCCTGGTAACCAAAACCAAAAATGTATAATAGGCAAACTAAAAGGAATAAGCAAAACACACTACTAAAACACGTCAATGAACATCAAAGAAAGACTTTAAGAGAGGGAGAATGAAAGAGGGAAGCTAAATAAAACTTGAAAAAAAAATACAAAAGAGCTGCAATAAAATGTTACCATTGATAATTACCTTACATTTAAATGGAATGAATTCTCTAATGAGAAGACACAGATTGACTGAATGGATTTAAAGAAGACTTAAGTAGGGGCCAGGGATTTAGCTCAGTGGTTCCGCCACCTGCCTCACGAGCACAAGGTCCTGAGTTCGATCCCAGGTACCAAAAAAAAAAAAAAAGACTTAAGTATTATATTATTCACAAGAAACTCATTTCACCTCTAAGGCCATGCATAGACTAAGTGAAAAGATGGAAGAAGATATTCCAGACAAATGATAGTAAAAGAAAAGTTGAAATAGATGTACTTATATCCGATAAATTAGAATTTTTTAAAAAGCAGTAAAAAAAAAGAAGGGAAAATGATTATACCATGATAAGGGAGAGTCAAGTCAAGAAAAGGAAATATCAATTTTATATAATTAATTACATAGGTTTTATAAATATATATTCACAGTATCAGAACAACCACATAAATAAAGTGAATATTAATAGACTTAAATAGAGAGAGATTCCATTACAATAATAGTAGGGGACTTATACAGATTACTCAAGCAGAAAGTCAAAAAAACCCAGTAAATTTAAATTGTACTCTAGAACAAATGCACCTAACAGGGATCACAGAACATTCTGCCCAATAGCTTCAGAATATATATTCTTCTCATCAGCACATGGCACATTTTCTAGGAGAGATCACATGTTAAGCTACAAAATAAGTCTTACCAAATTTAAATAAATTGAAAGCATCATGGTATCTTTTCTGACTGCAACAATAGGAAATACAGTTCAGAAAATATACAAATACATGGAGATTAAACAATGTTTCCTTGATCAAGCAATGAATCAATGAAGAGGTGAAAAATACTTTTAAAAATTCTTAAATGCAAATGTAAACATAAAATATCAAAATCTATGGAGTATAGCAAAAGCAGTAGTAAGAGGAACATTTATAATAGCCAATGGCTATGTCAGAAAATGAAAGGCTTCATAATAATAGCTATCCTTGCATCTTAAGGAACCAAACAATATAAAACATCAAAATTAGTAGAAGGAATAAAAAATATCACAGCAAAAATAAATGATACTAAAACCACACAAAAGAACTCTGCATACAGACAGCTAGCTCTTTGAAAAGATAAACATAATCAACAAATCCAGGGCCAGACTAAGAAAGACTCAAATAAAATCAAAGATGAATAGTAAGGTATTACAAAGGATATCAAAGATATACAAAAGGACAATTTGAGATTATTATTAATAACTTTATGACAAAACTTTAATAACCAGAAATAAATGGACATGGACATATTCCTTACAAATACTGTATCATGAAGAAATAGAACATCTAAGCAGAAAAATAACAAGTAACAATAATGAATGGGTAGTAAAATTTTCCCATCACAGAAATTCCCAGGACTAGATGGCTTCCATATCAAACATTTAAATAATAAATAATACCAATTCTTCTTAAATTATTCCAAAATTAAAGGGATGGAATTCTTCTAAAGATATTCTTTGAGGCCAGCAGTACTCCAGTACCAAAAGCAGACAAAGACAGAAAAAAATTACAGAAAATGTCCTTGATAAAAAAGATGCAAAAATCCCCAGTGATACACTAATAATACAATTTCAACAACATTAAAAAGATTTTTGACTATTACCAGTGTAATTCCTCCCAAGGATAAACACATCAACAGATGTGATATATCACATCAAAGGAATGAAGAGCAAAAACCCTATGATCATATCAAGAAAAGTAGAAAAAGTATTTGATAAAATTCAATAATGCATCATGGTAAAAATGTTAAAGAAATTTGGTATAGGAGAAGTACCTCATCATAATACATGATAAATATATAATAAGCCAACATCTAAGATTGTATTGAATGGAGAAGATTGAAAGCTTTCTTTCTCAGATCTGGAACAAGACAAAAATACCCATTTCTACCACTTTTCTTCAGTATCATACATATTACAGTGCTACATGCATACCAATATTTATAGCAGCACAATTCCAATACCTAAATCTTGGAAGTGGGCTATATTTCCATCTACAGATGAATAAAGAGTGTGGTATTTACCCACAATGGAGTGATACTCTGCCATAAAGAAGGATAAATTTGAGTCACTTGTAGAAAAATGAATGCAATTTGAGACCATAATATTAAGTAAAGTAAATCAGATACATAGGCTTGAATATCATATGGTTTCTATTATATGAGAAACCCAAGATGTAAATAAATAAAATGAAATGTAGATAATAGGAAATAGAGTGATGCTTTGCAGAAGGGCTGGGTATCAAGGGATAGAGGAAGGCGGGACAGAGAGAGGAAGTTGATGAAAAAAATTAAGAAGTGTTATGTATATGTACCAACTCTAAATAAGGAATGTAATCATTTTGTATTGCAAAAAATATGCTAATAAAAAGTATATCCAAATTGGAAAAGAGAAAGTCAAACTGTTATTTTTTTCAGGTGATATGATCTTTGTATTGGAAATCTCAAATAGTCTGCCTAACAACTATTATCACCAACAAACAAAGTTAATGGAGTCACAAGACACAAAATCATCATAAAAATCAGTAGCACTGATATACACCAATAGAAAATTATTTGAACTAGAAATCAAGATAGTAATGACATTTACAATAGCTACCAAAAAAATAAAATACTCAGAAGTAAATTTAACCAAACAAATAAAATATCTCTAGAATGAAAACTACAAAATATTGAAGAAAGAAATTAAAGAAGACACAAAGAAATGGAAAGGCATCCTGTGTTCATGGATTGGAATAACTATTGTTAAAATGTCTCTAGTAACCAGAGTGATCTACAGATTCTATACAATCCTTTCAAATGGCATTCTTAAAAGAATTAGAAAAAACAATTCTAAAATTTGTATGGAAGTAAAAAACTGAAATCGCCACAGTAATCTGGAGGAAAAATAGCAATGCAAGAGAGATTACACTTTTTGTTTTTAAAATATACTACAAAGCTATAGTAATTAAAACAGTATGGCATTGACATATAAATTGACACACAAAATTGGGACATAATAAAGTGCCTAGATTTAAACCCACACTTCTACAGTTAACTCATTTTTGACAGACATACCAAGAATATACAATGAAGAAAGGATTATCTTTACAATAAATGGTTTTGGGAACATTTTATATCTACATGCATAAGAATGATGCTAGATACCTATCTCTCACCTATTACACAGAAGTCAACTAAAAACGATTTGAAGATGTTAATTTAAGACCTGAAACTATGAAACTACTAGAAGAAAACATAGAGGAAATCCATCAGATCATTGCAATATAAAAGAAATTTGGAGAAAATAAACCAAAAGCTCAGAAAAAAAAATAAAAATAAATTAATTGGATCTTATCAAACTAAAAAAATCTTCTGTATAACAAAGAAACAATCAATGGAATGAATTGTAAACCTTTAGAATGGGAGATAATATTTGAAACTATATATCTGAAAAGAGGTTAATATCCAATATGTGCAATGAACTTCAAAAATTCAGTGCTAAAAGCTACCTGTATTCAAAATAGTTAACATCACTAGATAAATCAGATAAATGTTAATCAAAACTACAATTACACATCAACTAATTCACTAAGAATGACTTTTATCACAATGATTAAAGAGTCAAGTGTTGGTAAGGAGCTGGAGAAAAAGGAACTCTTGTTCACTGTTAGTGGAAATTTAACTGGTACAACCATTATGGAAAACAGTGTGGGAGTTCCTAAAAAAATTTTTTTTAAATGAAGCTAACATATGATTTAGCAAGCTCAGTAATGGTTATTAAAAAAAACAACCTATATGTTGAAGAGATAACTGCCTCTCAATCTCGCTCAATACTTTTGCAGCACTCTTCCATGATTGCCAAAAACTAGAAATGACCTGTCAACTATGAATGAAGAAAACATGGTATATATAACAATATAACACTATTTACCCACAAAATGAATTAAAGTTTGTCTTTTGCAACAGTATGGAAGAAACTGGAGATTATTATGCTAAGCAAAATAACTAGACACAGAAACACAAATGTCATATGATCTCATTCATATATGGAATTTAAAAAAACTGAATCTCAGAGAAATTGAGAGCAGAATGGTGGTTATCAGAGCCTAGGGAGAGTAAGGGAAAGAAGGATGTGGAAAAATTTATACCTTATAAAAAATAAACCTACATCCTCACCTTAGAGGGATTTTTGTTTTTTTATTTTGTTTTGTTTTGTTTTTCATGAATTGTTTTCTTCCCATGCAAGCAGATGAAAATGGGTAGTTATCATAAACAATTGCTTCTTTGTTTCATCTGTATCTTGATTAGTTAGCGAAGTGTCACAAAATTATGGATGTTTAAATTGTTACTTTTTTTCTAAAGTGTAGTTGTATGATAGACATATTATCTGAGGCTGTGAAAAAGTCCTTCTTTTTAGGGTTTCTATCCTTTTTGTACTCTGAAGTATATATACATTCTAAAACTTCAACAGAAGAAGAAAGTAAAGAAGATAAATTCTTTTAGAAATTAATAATGTTCTTGAGTTATACTGGTATGAGAAATGCCATTTCTGAACCTACCAGTATTTCTCATCCAGCCATATGGGGAGACTTTATTTGGTCTTTGTCCTTCCTGGCCATTATGTCTACTGTTTTGCCACAGAAATCTTCATGGTTTTAAATAAAGTTGTCTTTAAATAAAGTGGCCAGATAACTTGCAAGCATGTTTGATACACCAAAGGCAGCTCTGCCAAGTTTCCCAGGGAATATTTCAAAGTATGATAAAGGCACTTCTTTGACCTACATTTCTAAATTTGCTGACTATATAGACTTCTTCTAAACACTACACAAAGCCAGCAAGCAGAATGTCTCAAAGCTTGAACACCCTGCTCCAGCTGTGACAATCAAATCTTTTTCTATGAGTCACCGAGGCCAGGAGAAAAGTTTTTTCCTACGAATAAAAATGTCACATGGTCATTCCAGAGGAAGGTGTATATGTAGTAATCCAATCCATAGATTATCATTTCTTTTAATGGACTAAAAATGTGATCTATTTTATGCTTCACTTTCCAGATGTGAGCATAAAAATATTGTAATTATTATATCACTATATTTAAATATCAACTTTTTTGAAATTTAAAAAGCAATACCAATCTTATGAGTATTTACTTTATTCCCTTATTTCTTTACTATCCTTGTCCTGAAAATTGCTTCAAATACTAGCTTACTGAAATTACTCAAATGCCCTGTAAGACTACTGTGCTGAAAATATTTTACCAAAAATTTAGTAATACGTCTTTAAATTCTGCTTTTAGGGAGGAAGCTGTCTTCTCATTACTTTTTCATATTTATTTGTCTGATGTGGAATATCTGACTTTATTAAGATAAGGCTTTTCCAGCTGTCACTGTATTCTATCAGATCCTTCTGTTAGTTCAGGAAAATGAAAATCCAGAAAAGCACTAAAATAAGGAAAAAAGCACATTTAAGGGTAAGTCATCAAAACACCAGCTTACAAAGCAACAAGAAAGCCTTTGTAAGGTAAAACAATTTTCCTCACTTCAAAGAGAACATTGTTGTTAAAAACCGCTAACATTTTACACTCTTATAAGATAAAAGGATATAGAATTTTCTGAGCTGGGTATGAGTGACTTTTCTGGAACGAGATGCAGAAATTAACAAAATGAATTTGGCAAAAATTGAATTAAACTGGTGTCAAACTTACTCTAGAAATAACACACAAAGTCCTGAGATCTACTGGCTTCCTTTCCTCTGCTATGGGCGGGTTTCTGAGTGCTCTTACCCACTTTTAATGTCATTGAGTTGCCAGTGGTCCTGCCCTGCATTCCTTAACAAATATTTTACAATGAATTCAGCCTAGCTTCTTAACCCATCCAGATCATCTGGAGGGTCATCCTTTAACTTCCCTCTGTCACCAGTGTCAGCCATTTCTAATCTGGCCTGCATGCAGAATAGTTTGTTTATCCTTCTTAAATACCACTTATTTATGCCATTCTCAGTTGTCTACAGGATAATGCAAACCTTCTCCACTTTACCCCCAAGTAACTTGGAAAACTCATTTCCTATATTTCTTGTCTCAAAAGCACTAGAATATACTTATTTATACCTACTTATTTTTCCCACATAAATTAGCCTGCTTACAATTACCCCCAACCAAATCCTCTTGTTATGTAACTGAATTCTACCTATTCAAAGCCAGTTGTCTGTCATAATCTCTCCTGTTCAAGAACTTCTAGCATCTTCTCACAGGTGCTAACTGGTTCCCAATCCCCATAGTTTGTTTTCCCGATCGTGTTTTGCTTTAGAAGGCAATAGAAAAAGACTACAAGTGGATAATAAAAGTCAGAAAGGTAGAATGATTAATACTCACAAATGCATCGATAATAGACAGGTGGTTTCACTGGCCCCAAAAGTACCTCAAAGAATGATGAATGTTTCTTTGAATTACATATAATTTGAATGGATTATTTTAATGAATCTCATTGCCAAACACCCACTTTGATCTTGACACTCTCTTAGGCAACACAGTAAAAGGAGAAAACATATAAGTTGCAAGGTCTTCCCCTCAACACTGGCCTTGCACATTTCTGAATGTCCTCACCAAGGGCTTAGATCTGTTCTCACGGAGAGTTTTACATTATATGTACAGGACAGAATGCAGTGTTTAAGGAAAATCTGAGATTTCTGGCAAGTCTGTTGAATAAATAATACTATTTTTTTCAACTTCCTTACTGCTTTCATCTTAGGACCTACAACACTCTAAAATACAAGTCAAACTTCAGAATATCCCTGTACCACAGGAGGTGTTTTTGTTTGTTTTTTGTTTTTTCTCAGATTTACTATGGGGCAAATTGATGGATCATAGGCTGCCTAGCAAGTTACCTGGAAACTGCAGATCAGACCAAGGAGCAGCCTGTCTGCCATCGTAGGTAATCATGTTCCTGCTTCAGGACTCTAAGATGCAGTAGATGAAAGTGTGCTCGTGTGTGTGGAGCTTCGGTGTTGTGAAGCAATGGTGCTTATCCTCAGAAAAAAGCAGAGGTTGAGGCTCTTTGAAAGAAGAGCTAGAACTGATTCTTGAGGAGGCAGCTATATTTTCTGCTTCAATGCTAGGCAAACTTTTCATTTAAAACATTTCATGGTTTATTATTGGCATCCGGCCCCCATAAAAAGTTATTGGTAACCTATTGATGACAAGGGAATGATGACTTTTGGGCTGTTAGTTCAACTTCAGATAAAAAGAGTGAGAAATCCACCCAAATGGAGATGTGGAAAAGATATGGCAAGATTAAAAGAACTAAAAAAAAGTGAGAGATGAGTCTCACATACTTTTGGAATTGTCCATTCAAAATGTGAACTAGCATAAAATTTTAAAAAACCACTTTTGCAGGCAGTGGTCTGTAGTTCTTCAGCTATAAAGACCTCTAGTTCATCAATGAAATCAGTGTTGTGGGAAAACCAGTCAGTCCAGAACCAGGTCCTTGATTCCTGATGGGCTTCATTTTAGCTTTGTCTTTGTCTTCCTGTTGGTGGCCACCGCCCCTGGGTCTCCAAAGTCTGGCCATCTGACATACATACATATTTACTATTCATTTTCTGGCTCCCATTTGATCTCCATTTCCTTGGATCTAGCAGCTTTACACTTTGGTGTGTTGCCATTTATATTCCACCCGAGTCCTGCAAGCTGACAGCAGCCATGAACACATTTCTTCATAAACCTAAAATCTGTGAGTGCCAACCATGTGTGAAGGACTATGCTATGTGCTAGAAATCAGTATTGAACAACATATTCCTTTTCTGGAATTTATATATTAAGGGGAAAAGAACGAATTATTAAAATTATTTAATAAGAACTGTGTAAAAAAATAAAGGTATACAGTGGCAAGTAACAAAGCTCCTGTTTAAGGTCTCAGTAGCATTATCCTAGAGAAAGTGACTCATAGACTAAATCTCATGCATGAATATGAAAGTCCATGGCTAGAGGGAAACAAGGAGGAGTCCTCCACAGGCACCGTGTGAAAGATTCTGTTATGCAGGCATGTTCTCTCTGTGCTGGCTTATGCTGGCACTGGAACAGATTCATCATAAGGCAGGAGGGTTTGGACCTGCATGCCAAGAGAGCAAAGGCCTGGGTGACAAAAGAAAAAAATGAAGAAAAGGGATAGATTAAACTACTACTTAAGACTTGGTAACAACTGTGTGCTAATGAAGAGAATGAGGTGTCCAGTGTGATTCTGCTCCTAGGCAGAAAAAGACTTTTCTGGCAGCATCCACCCACTGTGGTCCACACCTGTGATACACAGAGAGTAGGTGCCCAGCCTAAGCTGCCAAGTTTAACAATAACGTAGCCATTTAATTTCCTCTGTCAAATATTTAGGATAGTGTGTGGGTGTAAGGTATGAAGTCAAGGAAAGGTGGTTCTCATGATGGCTGGGCAGCCTTTGCACAGAGTGAAGGAATCTCAGGAGGTGAGATGTGAATGAGAGCCCTAATCATAATCTCTGTGAAATAAAAATGAATTGAAAGTGATGTACATTAAATCTTTGAGGTAGTGATGTTCTGGGAAGAACGTAGAATAAGCAGGTGTATTGGGCTTTTGGTTACAGCAGTAAAATCCTTGTAGATACACAAAATTACATTAATATAAGAGGGTTTTTTGTAGTAAAATTGAGGATATTAATCTTACTGAGCATCACACGTGGAGACATATTTAAATTTTTGTATACTCAAACTTCAGTAGTAATATTATCATTGGTGCAATTTTATTATAAAGTATATTTGTATGGGTTTATTGTCTAAAAAGTGAAGTCAAATACAGTATAAATGTTCTACAAATGAACAAATGGTTTTATTTACACTAATAGCAGTTATTGACTTATAACCCTTAGCTCTATATTTTCTAATCTTTTAAATCCTTCAAATAACACTTACTTAAAATCATTTAATTAATTCAAAATTAATGTTCTTATAATGCATTTCTGATAAATTTTGTATAGTAATTTTTTGCAAAAAATGTTTAAAATCCAAATATATAAGATTAAACTTTCACTGCAGATCACAAACTATTTCAAGTGTGTTGCAATTTTGTCAAAATTATTTTTCTGTTAGTTTAGACCATGATATGACTTTTCCTTGGGAAGAAAAAAGCAACAAAAATCCAAATCAGAGCTGTACCAAGAAAGAATTGAAAGCCTAAAGGAATATAATAGAGGCGATTTCCTCATTAACTATGCAATCTCTTAAAGTTACACATAGCTGTGAAAAGATTTAAGGATTCTCTTGTGGCATGTGATCTTCCAAATCCAAAGGAGAAGGGAGAAGGTTTGACTTCTAAGTAGTTTAAACTTAGCATCAAAAAACAGATTGTTGGTATTCTGTCCACTCTCCAAAATTTTGATACTTGAGTCTTTCAGTCTTTCCCTTTCTGCTACTCATTAATTTGGCAAAACAGGAGCAATAATATATGTTTTTATTGTCTTCAAATAGACTTTAACTCAGATTCTCAGTTTTCATAATATCAGAAATTTTATAAGAACAATATTCAATACCAAAAGCAAAAGAAATTCTGAAATTTTCACATAATAAAAAGTGTTATGAACAAAGATTTATTTTAAAACTTCTTGGTATTTCATAATTTAAAAAACACATTCAAACATATGCATATTTGAAAAAAATGCCTAGAGAAATTGAGATCAAATTTTAAAGAAGTCACATTTTTTCAAAAAGGGTGATTCATAGTTCTAATCAAAATATTAAATTCATTTTAATATATCAAAAATTCATATATAAAGCAGAAATTACTCTCAATTTATATTGTTCATTAATACTTTTGGGCCATCTGAAATCTCAAGAAAGTACACCCACTAGATTAGCAAAAACTAGAGTAACAGGAAATATTTGACATGCGGGTAATGTTTCCGGCAAATTAATAGGCATTGTTGAGTTGTATCCCAACCCACATATAAAATATGGAACTGAATTACCTGAATTAAATGTATATTAATCAAGCATCAAACACATCCCTGGCATAGTAAGTGCCTGTTTAGCAGCTCCACATGCTGAAACCAGGAAGCAGAGCTTGAACCTGACACACTGATTTTAGTCATCCTCTCTAAAACATTCTCAATAAAACATAAGTCATTTTGGTATAGGATGTTATTTTTTTTTCTGTTAAAGAATTCCACAGAGCAGAATGGTAGGAGTGACAAATGACATCCTTTACTCAAGTACAGAAGATATACAAAGTTCATGAGGTTGAATATTTGTGAATTATCCAAATGTCTTTGTACAACCCTGAATTAGCATATATGACTTTGCGAACTTAATACCTGTAATTCTCCTATGTACTTAGAAATGTTAGTCTTAACAGGCAATGATGAAATATAAATTCCAAACACTAATCTCTAACTTTTAAATTGCATTAGAAATGTTCTGTAGCAGAGGAAATGGAAACTGTAATTTGCTCTCTACTTGCAACATCGAGTTAATCTTATAAAGTCATCTGTCTCACAAGAATATTTACAAGTCAATTTAATAAACTGGAATTAGAACATTCATAAGAATTGATATGTTTAAAATACTGATTATATATATTTTATGATTGATGATGTTTTTAAATTAGAAGAAAAATATTGCTTATTGTATTATGAAAAGCAAACAGTAACAGATACAGTATTTCAGATTTTTCTTTTGATATTCACTGATATCCTTTTTATTTTTACTACTGTTTGTTAATTTGTAATTTAAAAATTATTAAAAATTTATATACGGTGACTGTGCATCAACTTAAATATATAGCAAATATCACTGACAATATGAATGAGGTGTTGGAAAAAGTATCATGAATAAAATTAGAGAAAAGAAATCATCATTAATATACTGAAAATCGAGATCCTGGCGAGCAGCAGTGTGGACCAGAGCCATGTGGCTGCAGGCAGATCCCAGCCAGGGCCGGGCTCAGACACCAGTGGCTCCCACCCACAAGCCTAAGCCAAAGGCCCACCCAGAAAAGAGCTGCACAGGTGCACAAGCATCAGCCAGAGGCCTGCCCCTTACCATCAGTAAGTACAGAAGTTTGATTAGACACCAGGGTGTGGGGTGCACCACTGTCAGCCAAAGGCCCTGCCAGACAACAGCTACATAGGGGGGCAGGCCCTAGCCAGAGGCACACCTAGATACCATCCCAAGTGTGCACAGGCCCCAGCTAGAAGCCCGGCGAGACAACAGATAAGCTCAGGGACCCAGAAGGCAACCATTCTGAACCCAGGAATTGGTGCACTGGTGAGCAGCAGAGAAAAGGTTGCTCAGTGGCTTGCTGAGAATTGAAAACCATTGAGTGAGCAAAAAGTTGCCTCAACAAAGGCACAGCAGGCTGCATTTGTTGAAATGAGAAGACACATAAACAAGTCTCAAAACCAGACTTCCAGATCACCTGCAGCAACCCCAAAGGTAAATGAGATGGAAGAATCTGATACTCAACGACCTGGACTCCCTGAACTGGCAACAAAAGAGGATCCAGAAAAAATGAAATCAGAAATAATTTCTAAGATAACGACAGAGATTGTGTCCATAGTGCAAGACATGATTAATAACTCTAAAGCAGACACAGATAAAACATAGAGGAGCTGAGGAACATGATGAAATCTCAACATAGGAAACAAATGGAATCCATAAAACATATGCAAACAGATTTCCAGGAGATTAAAAACTCCATTGAAAGTTTATGCAGCAGAATGAGTAAGTATGAGCATAGAATTTCAGATATTGAAGTTGGGATTGCAATTAGTGACCAGGAAAAGAAATATTTCTCAAAAATATTAAGGGACCATGAGAAATCAATCCAGCAGCTGACAGATGATGCAAGGAAGAATAACATAAAACTGATTGGAGAAACTGAAGAGAGTGCAGATGACATTAAAAAAAAACGTACAGGCAGAAAACTTCCAAAGTAGGGGAAAAGAACTTGACATATAGATAAGTGAGGCATACAGGACTCCAAATAGCCATGATAAAAAAACAAATCTACACATAGGCACATAATAGTTAAGATTCCAGAAACCAAACAGAAAAACAAAATTCTATAAGCAGTTAGAGCAAAGAAACCAATCACATGCAAAGGAAAGCCCATCAGAATCACAGCAGACATCTCAGCAGAAAACCCTCAAGGCAAGGAGACCTTGGAGGGACATATTTCAAGCCCTAAGAGAAAACAACCTCCAACCCAGACTGATGTACCCTGCAAAATTACCTTTCAAAATTTATGGAAAAATAAGATACTTTCATGACAAAGAGCACCTGAGGAACTTCATGAATACCAAACTAGCACTCCAAAATATTTTAGACAATATCGTAGGAAAAGACAACAAGGATCACAACTCCAGGAAGCCCAGCAGAATGAATTTATCAGGTATGACAAAAAAATAAACACAAAGGGGGAGAATCCCATAACAAGAAAAAGTCATGACAAGGATAAGTCAGTACATATCAGTTATAACCATCAATGTTAATGGTCTGAACTCACAAATCAAAAGAAATAGACTGGCAGAATGAAGCAAGATCCAACAATATGTTACATACAAGAAACACACTTAATCCAAAAAGAAA
This sequence comes from Heterocephalus glaber, assembly GCF_000247695.1. Next base: position 572,315 of record NW_004624779.1, on the reverse strand, counting down.
CTCATACACTGAAAGTTAAAGGGTGGAAAACAAAACTCCATGAAATAGGAAACCAAAAAAAAAGCAGAAGTAATTACCATCTTTGCAGATCAAGTGAATTCCAAATCAACACTGATTAAGAGAAACAAGGAAGGCCATTACATCCTTGTAAACGGAACAATCCAAGAAGAAGAGATGACAATCATAAATATATATGCACTAAACACTAATGCACCCAAAAATACAAAACAAATACTAATGGACACGGAAAATGAAATAAGCACTAATAAAATTGTAGTGGAGAACCTCAACCCTCCACTGTCACAAATAGATAGACCAACTAGACAAAACTAAAAAAAATAAATACTAGAACTCAAACTCTTGAACAAATGAACATAACAGATGTTTACACAGTGTTCCACCCCACAAAATCAGAATACACATTCTTTTCAGCTGCACATGGTTCATTCTCCAAAATAGACCATATACTTGCTCATAAAATATGTTTAAGTGTAAAGGAATTGAAGTTATCCCCTGAATATTACCAGATCACAGTGTGATGAAATTGAAGATCAATAGCAAAAGAAACTGCAAGAATTTCATAAAAACATGGAAATTAAACAACACACTTCTGAATAATTAATGGGTCAAACAGAAAATTAAGAAGAAATCAAACAGTTTCAACAATTAAATGGAAATGCCATTACAACATATCAGAAGCTATGGGACACAATGAAAGCAGTCTTGGGAGGGGAATTCATATCAGTGAATACTCATATAGGAAAACAGAGCAAGCTCAGTTAAACAACCTGGTGCTGAACATCAAGCTTCTAGAAAAAAAGAAGGGCATGATAAACCCAAAGCTAATTCAAAGGAGGAAATTGTAAAGATCAGAGCAGAAACCAATGCAATGAAGACTAAGAGAATGATACAAAAAATCAATGAAGCCAAGAGTTGGTTCTTCAAAAGAATAAACAAAATTGACAAACCCTTAACCAACCTTATGGGAAAAAAAGGAGAGAAAACCTCAAACTCATGGAATTAAGAAGAAAAAGGGTGAAATTACAACAGATCCAGCAGAAATCCAGAGCATCATCAATACCCACTTTGAGAACTTATATGCCAATAAGATGGAAAACACAGAAGAAATGAACAGATTCCTAGATACTGCTGAGTTACCAAAGTTGAATGAAGAAGACCTAAAAAATCTAAACAACCCAATATCAATTAATGAAATTGAAAAATGAAATTAAAAATTTACCAACTAAGAAAATCTCGGGCCCTGATGGCCTCACTGCTGAATTCTACAAGACATTTAAAGAGGAACTATTTACCACCACCGTTTAAACTCTTCATTGAAATTGAAAGGAAAACAATGCTTCCAAGATTGAAGCATCACCTTGATCCCCAGAGAAGAGCAAGATCCAACTGAAAAAGATAAATATAGGCCAATCTCTCTAATGAACACAGAGGCAAAAATCCTTAGTAAGATACTGACAAATAGAATGCAGAAGAGCATCAAGAAGATCATACACCCTGACCAAGTGGGATTCATCTCAGGGATGCAGGGATGGTTCAACATACACAAATTAATAAATGTAAAATGATAAAATGATAAAAACCCTACAAAATTTTTATTAGAAGGTCTCTATCTCAATCTGATAAAAGTCATCTACTAAAAACTAACAGTCAATATCATAATAAATGGTCAAATCTTAAATCCTTCACTGTAAAATCAGGAACAAGACAAGGATATCCACTATCATCATTCCTGTTCAGTATAGTTTTGGAAATATTAGCCACAGCAATTAGACAGAGAAAGAAATAAAAGGAATAAAGATATGAAATGAAGAAGTCAAATTGTTGTTATTTGAAGATGACATGATACTCTATATAGAAGACCCCAAGAACTCCACCAAAAGTCTTCTAGACTTAATAAACAAATTCAGTAAAGTAGCTGGATACAAGGACAACACAAAAAAACCCAATACCTTTTCTGTACACGAACCACAGACTCGCTGAGAGAGAAATGGGGCAAATGATTCCTTTCACAATAGCATCCAAAAAATTGAAATACCTAGGATTCAACTTAACAAAAGAAATCAAAGACATCTACTCTGAAAACTATATCACTTTGAACAAAGAGATTGAAGATGATTTCAGAAAATGGAAAGACATCCCTTGCTCTTGGGTAGGAATAGCCAACATAGTGAAAATTGCCATACTTTCAAAACTGCTATATAGATTCAATGCAATCCCAATTGAAATCCCAGCACCATACTTCACAGACCTTGAGAAAATGAATCAAAAATTCATTTGGAAACATAAGAGACCTAGAATAGTAAAAGCAATTCTAGGCAATAAAGACAAAGTAGTGGGTATCATAATTCCAAACTTGAAACTATTCTACAAAGCTACTGTGATTAAAAACAAGATGGTACTGGCAAAGAAACACACCTGAGGACCAGTGGAACAGATCAGAAGATGCAGAAACAACTCCAGACATACTCAGCCACCTCATTCTCAACAAAGGAGCCAAACACCCTTACTGGACGAAAGATAGCCACTTTAATAAATGGTGCTGGAAAAATTGGGTTTCAACTTGCCAAAGAATAAAACTAGACCTCTATCTTTCACCCGGCATTAAACTAAAATCAAAATGGATTAATGATGTAAATATTAAAACAGAAACACTAAACCAGCTGTAATGAAGTTAGGTGGAACTTTGGAAGACATTGGCATAGGAAAAGCTTTTATGAACAAAGCCTCAGTTGCACGTGCACTAGCACAAACAATAAACAAGTAGGATCGCTTCTTATTAAAAAGCTTCTGCACAGCAAGAGAAATCACCAAGAATGTGAAGAGACAACCCACAATGTGGGAAAAGATTTGCACCAGCAGTTCCTTAGACAAAGGTCTACTGTCTAGAATATATAAAGTACTTAAAAAACCAGACCTCCCAAATTTAAAGATCCAATCAAAAAATGGGCGTCTGAAATGAACAGATATTTCTCAGACAAAGAATTAGAAATATCAAATAAATATATGAAAAAAGTTCAACATCAGTTGTCATTTGAGAGATGCAAATGAAAACAACACTGAGATTCCATCTCACCCCAGAAAGAATTGCTGGTATCATGAAATCAACCAATAATAAATGCTGGCAGGGCTGTGGGGAAAGAGGACCACTGCTCCACTGCTGGTGGGAGTGTAGACTGGTGCAACCACTGTGGAAATCAATATGGAGATACCTCAAAGAACAAGGACTGGAAGTCCCATTTGACCCATTCTCTTGCTTGGTATCTTCCCCAAAGAATTCAGAGAATCATACCACAGTGATATATGTGCACCCATGTTCATAGCAGCACAATTTGCAATAGCTAAAACGTAGAAGCAACCCAATTGCCCATCAACTGGAGACTGGATAAAGAAAATATGTTTTTTTTTATAAAATGGAGTACTACTCAGCCATAAAGAATGAGAAATTAGAGACATTTATAGCTAAATGGATGCACATTGAGGCCATACTCTTAAGTGAAATAAATAGGACACATATGTGTAAATACCAAATAGTTTCTCTAGTGTGAGGGACTAAAAGGTAAAATAAATAATGTGAAATAGTAAGAAAAGGGGCAAAGGGAAAGTGGGAAGGGTAGAGGAAAGGAAAGAAGGGAATGGAATTAATATGAGAAAATTAAAAAAATGGAAACAAAGTCTTTGTAAATAGGGATGGGCAGAGGAGTTGAATGGAGGGCAGGGGAAGGGGGAAAAAATAAGAACCAAGATGGAGCATATAAAGGTGCAAATTCCCAATGATGAGTGTCATTATATTGTATATCTAAAATGTACAAATAAAATTAATAATATAAGAAATATATTTATGTTTATAGCAGAATCTGAAAGAAATTAAATGTTACTAAGTTCATTTGGAATAAATATATTGAAAATCACAAAAGAAAATCCACTTCTAATATAATGATATGCATTAGCTGTAATTTCCTAGAAGTAGATGAATAAAGTTATTAAAGATTCTATTATTATTTTGTTATTGTTATTCTTAGGAAAACATGATATATATATATTTCAATATAAAGCAATTCTGAACAAAGCAAAGGGAAGCACATGGATCCTTGCTTTACTTGGATTTTAGCGATGCCCTCTCATTCTCAGAGCAGTAACCTTTGAAATTTTACATGACTGGGCATTCATACTTAATAGCAAAAATCTAATCAGTCAGTGCTACAGATAATATGTGCTAATATTTCACGTATTTTGTGCTTAGCAATGAAATTACTGGAGTGTCAGATTAGATGGGAATAGTGAGAGTTGGAGTACAAAATAAGCACAGGTGCATGCAAGGCATTTGGTATGCATTTTCTTCCCCAGCTTTACCGAGTAACTGCATAGTTTACTTGCTTACAATGGATAATAACTCTTCCCTTCAATGAGGGACTTGAAATGATCCATATTTCTCAGTAGACCAGGAAACAGCCTTTTAGAGTATTGTTATCAAATTGATATCTGGCTTCAGATACATTGAAATTTTACTGTCCCAAGAGCAACCCCTTAACACTTCTTATTTATTTGTGAAGTTGGAATCATACCTATATATTCAGAGAAGACAGAAATACTGGCTGAGGACCTTCCCATTTCTGTGGATTTGGATTTTGAATTTGTATGTATTCTCTTATTTATGACCATACAGCAGGCACTGATCCATGGGTCAAGAGATCTGAATTACAGTCCTTGTTAGAACTTGAGGGGTGTGTAGTTAGCCTCTGTTTTTCTATATTTAAATGTCCTTCATTCCTTAAAGTGTTGCCATGATGATTTTCTTTTTTTCAGAATAATTATATACAATTTTCATCTTCCATCTCTTTAGAACACATATGTCTTAGTTACTTTTCTCATTGCTGAGACAAAATACCTGATGCCCAAAATTGAAGGAGGAAAGATTTATTTATCTCACAGTTTGCAGAGGTTTCAGTCCATTATTGGCTGGCTCCAAGGCAGGGTGGCATTGAAGAGGAGAAACAGCTCATGGTGGGCAGAAGGTAGCAAAGCAACAAGGGACAACCACAGCTCTTTCTGCCCCTTTTATCTTATCCAGGCTAGTTAGGGAAGGTAGCACTCACACCCTTAATCCTAGTGCCCTAGATCCTAGCATTGCACCATGAATCAATTCCAGTGTCACACACTCTAGATCCAGCCACCTCTGAAAAAGCTCCACCTATGACTACATGCGGCTTTGGGAGGACATCTAGACACAGCCATCATAACATAAAAACCAAACTCTTTCCCCATATTATGTTGTTATTGCACCTTTCTTTTCAATAATGTTATGATCAAACTACTATTGCTCCTGGAAGGAAAATACAACAATAGCTAAGGTTCATCTTTTGCAAGAACCAGTGGCTGTTTCCACCATATGTGGAAAGTTCAGGCACACATTTTCAATGAATGTATATTCTCATCAAGTAGTCTTAGGATTATACTCTATAAATGTAATTTCTAATGTTAATTGTAACAAAATATCCATGACCATTTTTATATCAGTATATTCTTTATTACATTGGTATAACATTTCAATGATCAGCTTAAAATTAATTAGTTCTTATTAATGAACTTCTAATAATTTTCAGTGTTTTCCTTTTACATGTAATATTGTAATACACATATTCATCATCTAGACTGATACTTAGTGTAAATTATAGGACTGCCATTGTTGAATCAAAGATAGTGATTATTTTAATTTGCCCTATATTTTTAATGGCCTTAAAATACTGTGTTTGTACCTATGAGACTCTCACTAGTAGTGCATTGGCATCTTTTTTTCCCATACTGACCAAAATTAATGTTTTTTTTAATGTTTTCTTGAGTCAGGGTCTTGCTATGTACCTCAAGCTGTTCTCGAACTCACCATGTAGTTCAACCTGGCCTCAACCTCATGGAAATCTTCCTGCCTCATCTTCCAAAGTGCTGAGATAAGAGGCATGTGCCATCATGCCTGGCTCCAAAATTAGTATTTGACAACTGTAATTTTTGCAGATCTGAGATTGTTAATGTTTTAATTAGTGATATCACCAAAGAACATAATTTTCACACATATTCATTATTAAAGTCTTTTTGTGATTAAGTCATTAATTCTTTAGTAGGTAGTTATATATTATAGTTTCATTTTTACCACCTACTGTTTTTAAAAATGAATAATGTTTTCAATATTCAGAATTTGGAAAATATAAAAAGCTAGCAAACCAATTGAACAAAAAGACTAAGAAGGAAGGAACATGCTGGTATGACAATAAGTTAAAAATGTCCATTGGTTCTGGTCTATGCCCTTAGATGTGTCTATGTAGGCAGATGTTCATAGTCTGGAATTTTTCATCTCTATCCCAAGATACCATCAATTACCAAATACTGCCAACTCTTCCTTCTAATATTACCTCCCTTTCAGAAGTTTTTATTCACTCTAAAGTTCTGCTTTGGATCAATCTTTTTCTGGATTAGCTCTACACATAATTTTCAAATCATCTCTCCTCTGGGAGATTAATTAATGTGTCCATTAATGTGTCAAAGCAACAGTTATAATTCTAAAGCCCCTTTCAAGGTTCTTCACATTGTTTCCCATTGTTTCACGGGTGGAATAGATGAACTCCTTCATGATGTTTAGCGAATGTTCTGAGTTTAGATTTCTTCCATCTACCTGCTAAGAACAAATTCCCTGCTTCTCAATCCCCTATAATAATAATACAAAAACTGTTTCAGGTGTTGGTTGTTCCTAAAACATTTCATATTCTCATACTACCTTATTCCTTATAAACAGTTTTTGATTTATGCCTAAAAACCTTATTTGAATTTAAGGTGAGTCATTACTTTCAGGAAGAGATGTTCTCTCCTACATGAGGGAGGTAAGTGTGTCTTCTCATCTCACTGGACCCTACAAATACTGCTATTCTGGAGGATGTCGTATCAAAAATGAGACTACTGGTGGGCATGTCTTCTTTGTCACTTGGTGTCCATTCATTTGCAAAAGTGATTGTGTGTTTTGTTTTGAAAAACAAATCTTACTGTAGATACTCCAGAGCTGAAAGCAAGAGGAAAGTTCGGGTCCAAGTAACTTATTAAGGAAAGCCCTGAACTCCATCCTGCAGGGTGGGTGAGTGAGGCCCAGGATGGAGCAGAACAATGAACCAAAGGAAGCCAGGCAAGGGAGCGAGCTCCATGTAAAGTCCCAAGGAGAGAGGGGTACAGCCCGATTCCACAGAGGAACTCTGAGTGTCAAATAAGCCTGAGATCAATTGCATTCCAGGCAACAGATCCAGGCCCTTTTTATTTCTATATCTGCTAGTCACTGGTCAGTGCAAGCCTCAGGGAGATATAAATCCCCAGGCACCTACAGCACTCTTTGAGTGACTTCCAGGTAGCTCCTGTAGCTGAACAGCAATGCTCCAAAGGAAAATTTGATGTTGCCACTCAATGTGTCTGCAGTGGCTGGCTGGCTAAATGAAAAATTACCAGATTTGAGTTGTTTAAAAGACAATAAGGAGAGCTGAGTACGATGGTGCATGACTGTTATCTCAGTACTCAGTAGGCTGAGGCAGGAGGATTGCAAGGTTGTGTTCAAATCATCTGGATGGCATGGCAAGCCCTTGTCTCAAGAAAGAAAGTGAAACCAAAATAAAACAAAAAAACAACAGAAAGGTATTAAAGACTATCGATGAAGGCAGTGACACCCTCAAAGTGATAAATCAGGTAAATTAGATTAGACGCATTGTATAGAATAGATTAGTGAAAGGAAATCCATCTAGAAGCAGGGGAGTTATTTGAGAGAAAATTGCTTTGGAGATAAAGGCTCATTCTAGTATGGAAGAGGTAGTAATGGAAGATAAGATGTGCTTTGGAATCATATTGCAAATGAAGATTCACCATCCTTGATGAATGACTATGTGAGACAGTGGAAAAGAGACAATGAAGGATTGGCACTTCTCTTTGGAAAGCATGCTCACTATTCTTTCAGATGAAGAAAGGATTTTCTTGAGGAAACAGGGTTTCTGGAGTGATGGCAGTGTTTGAATTCATTGTACAAATGGTGAGTCTTTGATTTTCTTTCCATGTGTCTTCCTTCATTTTCTGTCTTGCCACAGGGACTTCCTACATGCTGCTTTTTCATTTGATAGTCTTCCTTTCCTTTTCCCCTTCACATCATAGCTCAGATATCACTTTTTTAGGGAACATTATCCCACCAAATGAAGAATAACTTCTCTCCAAGTCCTGTTATTTCCTTCCATCAGAGTGTTCTTTAGTTTATAATTTTCAGTGCAATTATTTTAACAATATATATTTTCCACTGGCACAAGAACACTGGGAGTGGTGTGCATTTCACCACTGAATCTGCAGTGTCTAGAACACTGCTAATAACTCCTTGTTAATTAAAGGATACATTAAGTTTTATACAAATTAGCTTTAAATTGTGCATGGGGTGCAAAAGTGGACAAGTCCACTCAGCAGAAAATGTGGACCAGTTATTACTCAGTTATCTAGAGAAAGGGATGTAGGAAACATTAACAAGCAAATACTAACATAACTAATAGTGGATTTAATTCCTCTGAATGAGGAAATAAGAAAAAAGTCAAAAAATCAAATATTTCTCAGAAGGAGATATATAAATTTCCAACAGGTATGTGGAAAGGTGTTTATATTGCTACTTAACAGGAAAAGGCCAATCAACACTATATTGAGATATTATCTCACACCTACCACTACTTAATGGCTGTTACCAAGAAGATGAGAGGGGTTTCTTTGGTGGGGAGTACTGGGGATCAAACTCAGGACCTTGTGCTTATGAGGCAGGTGCAGTGCCACTGAGCTAAATCCCTGGCCCCGAGAAAATGAGAGATTCAAGTGTTGTCAAGAGAAAGGGGACCATTATTCATTATTGATAGAAATTTAATTGGGTATAGCCATTATGAACAACAGTATGGAGGTTCAAGTAAAATAAATAGAGAAATGTCATATGATCTAGAAATCCCAGTTCTCAGTATGTATCTAAATAAAATGAAATCAATATCTTAAAGACATATCTGTACCTGTATGTTCATTGTAGCATTATTCACAATAGGCAAGTTATGGAAACAACCTAAATATCCACCAATATATTAATGGATAAAGAAAAAGTCGCTATGTATACAAGAAAATATGAGCCATTAAAAAGAGGAGATCTTTTCATTTGTAATATGGATGAACCTCGAAGACAATATAAGTGAAGTAAGTACAACACCAGAAAGATAAATACTGTGGATCACTTTTAAATCAATTTAAAGAAGTCAAACTTACAGAAGCAGAGAATAGAATAGTGATTTCCAGGGGCTTGGAAGTGGGAAATAGGGGGAGATATTGGTCAAAGAGAGAAACTTTCAGTTCTAAAATCTATAAAGTCTGGAAATTTAATATTTAACATGGTGATTATAATTAATAATGCTGTCTTTCATGCTTTGAAGTTTGTTATAGATCTGAAGTGTCACTACATACAAAGAAGTGGCAACTATAAGGTGGTGTGTGTGGTAGTCATTTATAGGTGCATATCAAACCATCAGATTGTATACCTTAAACACATGGAATTTTTATTTCTCAGTTATATTCTAATGAAGCTGGAAAAATAGGAGAAAAAAATGTATCCCTACAATTCAACCTCGATGCACTATTCCAGCCATACTCCACTCTAGCCTCTTCCCAAACTCTTCCATCCCAGCTCTCTGGCTCACATGCCTTTTCTGAAGTATATTATTTTCATTTTCCACTACCCTATTTTTTATGATTTATATTATCTAGAAATGCCTATCTCTTCCCTTTGTGCACCACTGACTAAAAATCATTTCTACCACTCACAGTATTAATTCTATTATTGTTCTTTCCACTGCTTAAATTTAACCCCATGTATATTTTCCATGTAATATGTCCTTTAAAAGATACTATTTATCATTGTTTGCTTCAAAATAGCCTCCTGTCCATAATTCTGAAAAACAAAAACAAACTAAATCCAAAAGCTGTAGCTCTTATAACCAGAATATTTTAGTAGACACCATACTTGACCTGACCTGCTTTGTGCGTGTGTGTATGTATTGATTGATTTATGTATTTTAATAAATTTTATTTTATTTTATTTCATCCTATTCCCCCTTTGAAGCCCCTCCCCTCCCTATGACAAAATCTGACATGGATTAACGTGAGGGTCAATGTAATGCCCTTGTAGTACTTCAATTGGGGTGACTGAAAGATGGTGTGTGCCCTGTGGTGCGTGCCTTTCAGCACTGAAGGGGGCTGAGACTGAAGGATCGCTACATCAAGTCCCATCTGGGTAAGATCGAGATACAAGGACTCAAGGATAAAAAATAAATTTCAAAACCAGCTAAGGTTATAGCTCAGTGGTAGAGCACCCCATTTTTGACTTCCAATGCTTAAAATGCTGAATATATATATGTGTATATATATATGTATATATATATATATATATACACACATATATATACATCACATTATCATTCTAAACTTAAAAGAAAGTTTATGACTCTAAACTGCAACAAATATATCCCCGATGCTTTGTATAAGCCTATAGATATTTACTTTTTTGTCTTGTGCCTGGTAATATTTGACAAGCGCTCAACACTGCCCAATTAGAATGCAAAATGAGAAAATGGTTGCATGGTTTTATGAGGTCCTGTCAATTTCAAACAACAGATAAAGTAGCTACCTCTCGTGGGTTGCTGGACTCCAGATGAGATAATTATAAATAATAGTGAGAGATTTTCCTCCGGAAGGTCCCTGTCTAGTGACTGATGGCAATAGAAACAGTAAGAAAAACAGTGACAATCCCATTAAGAATATATGTAGGACAAAATATCAGAAGGGTGAAATGCTGTAATAATATCAGAATAGAGTTCTGTGATATTATTGACTAGGTAGTGTTACAGTTTTTGAAGCAAGAAAAATAATCTGTGAAAGAGCAAAGTTGTTAAGAAGTCTGATTCATATGAATGTGCTTAAAATAAAAACATAGAAAAGCAATTCAGATGATCTGAACTTTATTAGTTTTCTAGCAAACAGGATGGATTCTAGTAGAAGCCCAAAAAGTTAAAAGAATGCAATATTAGATGTAAAGAAATTGAAGGGGAAGAATCCATTTTCTGCTTTCCACACACTTATCCTGAAAAATGTGAAGTGTTCATAGAGCAGAATGTTTGAGCACATTGAAGTTATTAATATTGATGCTACTAGAAAAGACAGTTTTTGAAATAGCCTGCTGCTCAAAGAATCTATCTGTTCTCTCTTCTATTTTTCAATTTCAAAACAAAACAAAACTTCTAAAAAACTAGTAGTCATGACTTACACCTCATCCTAAATGTTTCTCTGATTGAGTCATAACTATTTGTAACTTTCCTATTATTATACATCATTTCTCATTGCCTCTCACCATTAGACTTGGACCTGGGGTAAAACCTCAATACCAACCCAGTGTTAGAGCAAACACTTAGAATAAAGAGACTTCAACACTGACAGAGAGGCAGAAGCCAGGTCCAGGCCTGGGTGTTGCAGTCTTATTTCTAGAATGATATTTCTATTCTTTTGGTAATTAATACTCTTGTGAAATATAAAATTTTCCTTTCATTTCAATAATTTTATCCTATTCCACTTTTAGAATCTCTTAAAATAATCAAACTTTTACTTTATATTCTTATGTTTTTGATTAACATTCATTTCTTAGGCTTTTCTTATATTACCTACAAAGTTCATATAGATTTCAACAACTAATGATAGGGATAAAGACAATTCATGTAGATCTTTAGGATTTACTTAAAATTATGTGTTTTACAATTACTTCAATCCTTTGAATTTTTCCTCCTTTATCTGTGTTTTGAAGGCACCTAACTTTGTAATACTATGTAATACCTAGAAAGTTTTTGTTATTTTTAGAAAGTTGGCTGAGCTTATCATTCAGCTCAGTTAAATGAATCAAAACAATTAAAAAATAGATGTGTGAAAATTAGCTCATTTATTTGAAGGGCTACATATGTGAATAATTTTTCAACATATTTTACCATTAAGAAAATCCAAATAGAAACTACATTGAGATACCATTTCATCTTAGTCATAATGACTATCATCAAAAATACAAAAAAAAATTCTGGTAAGGATGTGGCAGAAAGGACATTTTCTACACTACTTGTAGGAACATAAGTTAGTACAACACAATGGGAATATGAATAGGAGTTCTACAAAGAAATAAAGAGTATAGCTACTGTTTGATTCAGCTATTCCACTTCATGATATATACTAGAAGGAATTAAAATGCTACAGTGATATTTCCATACCCATATTTATTATGGCATAGTTCACAATAGCCAAGACATGTAATCAGCCTACATACCAATTGACAGATAAATGGATAAAAAAGTGGTGTATATACTCAGTGGATTGTTATTCAATCCTAAGGAAGGATGAAATTCTGTCATTTGCAAGGAAATGGATGGATCTGGAGACCATCATGTTGAACAAAGTAAGCCAGACTAAATAAGACAAATACCACACATTTCCCTAATATATGGAATTAGAAAGATGACAAGAAAGTAGAAGGGAGACTATTATAAGACAAGAGGAAGGGAATATGAGACAAAGGAAGGGTTTGTGCAACCATTAATCCAATTGAATCTAGCGATATCAACTTCATTGGACTACGAAATGCCTAGCAGAATAACAAAGTACACTCCTGGGTGTGTCTGGGTAGGTCATAGAGGGTTGAATTTGGTAGTATTTACAGTTTCTTGTCCTTTATTGTACTTCTGCTCTGCTTCCTAGCCACCATGAACTAAGCAGCTTTGTTTTGCTATGCTCTTCTGTCATGAGGTTTCTGTGTAGAAGCCTACAAGCCATATACTGAATCTCCTGAGATTGTCAGCTAAATTCAACCTTTCCTCCTTTAAGTTGTGGATATTTGGTATTGTGTCTCAGCATTGGGAAAGCTGACTAAAATGGGAAAGCTGACTAATTCTCTGGTATTAATTCCAGAGAATTAAGATCATTGCTGTGACTATACCTGACCACAGGCTTAGAAGCTTTTGGAACTGGCATATGAGAGAAATGTGGAAAGCTTTGCAGATGCCAGCTAGGAAAACCTTAGAATCCTGTAAGTCAAGCTTAATGAGAGATTCTGGTCAGAATTCAGAATGTCAGAATGCTGAAAGGAAAGGGTAGTAAAAGACAGGCTCAGATTTCAGTTGGGAACAAGGACTCCATTGCCATTTGAACTAGAGGCCATGTGCATCACACTCTGGCAGAGAATTTGTCTATATTTTGCCCATGTCCTGAGAATTTTCAAGATATAGAAATTAAGGGTGGTGCACTAATCAGGCAGAGAAAATTTTAAGACAGCCCAATTTTCAGGCTGTGACATGGGTACTACTGACTGCTTTTAGCCAAATTGATAGTAAAAATCAGGGGCAAAACGTAAAGCAGAAAATTTTGAAAAACTTAAATGTGGCCCCCAAAGGAACCATGTGTAAAGTTAAGGCCAAAATAAATGTGATTGGGGAAAAGATTATCATCATTAAAAAGAAACTAAGTATTTTTTTTTTATAGAAACAGGACGAAAGATGCCTTGAAGCATGTCATGAATCAGTAAGATACCACTGATAGAAGGCTCATAAATATAAAATTATCAACCTTTCCTTTGAGAAAAGGGTCCCTGGACACTTGCTTGAGCAGGACCTCCTGGGGAATTGGTTCCCTGGGATTCATTTCATCTTGTTCAGTCATGCTCAAAGGCCTTTGCAACTGTGGAGAATTAAAGAGAATTGGTTACCGCTTCCACTGACAGCAGACTTTGATTTCATGCACATAATGTTGGTTTTATCAGCTTGCATAATCCAAGAGTTGTGAGGGTATGGAGGCTTAGACTCAGAATTCAAAGGAAGTCCTCAGAGGCCAGGAAAGGAATCTTAGATGACAGTGCATGAAGCTGTAGGAATGAAGCTGAAGGTACAGTGGAGACCCCAGGAAGCCTGAGTTGCTAGGAATGTGGAAGGTCAATTGTGGTGAGTGGAGTTTGCCCAAGAGAGTTTGTGGGCTGCAACCAGCAGGGAGATAAGAGTAAGGCCACCCATGCCCTTTGGAATTCACATTTTACAACATATGCCACAGATGGTGGAGATGAAGCTACAGGATTTGTTATTTTACATGCTGGTTTTCAGGCTTGCCTTGGTCCAATTCTTTTGGATCCTCCTAATCCCCCTATTCATCCTTTTGGAATATGAAAGTTTACCCTGTGGTATTATACCATGAGATTATGATTTTTTTTGTACAGAGGTTTACTGCCATGACTTTGCCTTGAGTAGCAGAAAGACTTAGACTTGGACTTCAAAAGATGCTGGAACTCTTGAAACTTTAGGGGAGGGGTTATTGCCTTTCTAGTTGCATGTGGGATAGTCGTATTGTGTTAGGTAGAACTGTGAACTGCGTATGGATTTGGAGATCAGCTATGGTGTGAGGAGATGTATTTGGGTGTGAATATGACAAAGGGTGGATATTGACCATTAATCCTCATGTCAACTTTGTTAGATTAAGAAAAGCCTAGTAGATTAGTAAAGCTCATTCCTGAGTGTGCCTGGATGGCTCAGGAAGGTGTGACCTTATGTAAGATCACTTGCCTCTTTCTCTCTGGCACTATTCCCTGGTTCTGCTTTCAGGCTGTCATGAACTAAGTAACTTTGCTCTGTCACCTTTTTCCACAATGAGGTTTCTGCCTTGGAGCCTGTAGCCATGTACTGAAGGTTCTGAAACCATTAGCCAAATTAAACCTTTTCTCCTTTAAGTTGTGGGTATTGGGCGTTGCGTCTCAATTTGGGGAAAGTTAATACAGGGTAAAAGGGTGAATAATTAGAGGTTGGACCTAAGCAAAATATATTATACACACGTGACACTAGAGGAGAATGAGGGGTCAGGTTGGTGATAAAGGGTGAAAAAATAAAAATTTGTGAGAAGTGGGTTATAAATGGATAATTGGGAACAAATGGATATATTAAGAACTTAAATAAACAACAGGAAATCTATCCCCTTGAATATAGCTTAAGGTACTTGTTTCTCTACCTTGCACCCTGATCCAGTCCCTTAACTAGAATTTCTTTTCTCAAACTGTATCATTACCTACTAACAAGAATCTAGTGTTTTTGCTCCCTCTTCCTCTCTTTCCAAATACCTTTGCTCCTAATTAAATATACCTGAGCTTGTTGGCTAACTCCTTAAATAACTTTTAATTTATCAGTTTTTTAGTTTCTTTCTGTTGGTAGCTCACTGTGAAGTTACCCCAACTTTGTTTGGAACACCTGGTGTAGTTGCTACCTTTTCTCCCAATCATCTGAGTCCTGCATCTGCCCTCCAATTATTTATTAACAATGCATCCAAGTATAGTTTATTAACAAGTTCCATCCCATTGCTCCTACACTTCAGACTCCTCAATGATTTTGAATTCTTTCAGCATAAATCCACATGATGTAAATGGCTTATTTCATTTTAGTAGCCTCATTTTTCCTTTTCTATTGTAGATTTCATTTTATATAAGTTATACCTCAAATTTCTTTATGTCAGAGACAGTGTCTTTTTCAATGGTATGATACCAGAGACTAATGTGGTATTTAGTAGGTCCTCAAAGACAGATGTTTCCAATTTTATGTTGATCAATGTAATAGATAAATATGATAGTTTTGGCATCTAGATTTTATTAAAGATTCGGTTACTGTAAGAAGTAGATGAAACTATTATCCTGTGGAGATTGAAGTAAGCACTAATGGAAACATATGGTCAGTTGTCAGTTCTGATTTTACTCAACACAAGTTGGCAAATAGAAATACTTCCTAATAAAGGCTGACTACAGAGTTGTTCCTCTTGATACTCAAAAAGTTGTAATCAACTTCTCATTTCTAGAATCATAGTCTACAAATTGTGGTCAGTGAATAGGAACTGATTTAGTCCTCTGCTGTGTTCTATGTGGCTTGCTACTTAACAAATTACCACAAACAGGGACACTTAAAGCAGCAGATGCTTATTCTCTTGCAGTCTGGACTCTAGAAATCTGAAATGAAGCTGTCAACCAGGTTGGGTCCCTCTGCTGGTTATACAGGAGGATCGTGTCCAGGCTCTTCCCTAGTTTCTGGTGGTTGCCGGAAGTCCATTGATCTCTGCCGTGGCGATCTAAATACACTCTATGTCTCTGTCTACACATGGTAAGCTTCTCTAAGTGTGCACATCTGTCTTCTGATGGTCCTCTTCTTATAAGGACACCAGTCACCTTGGATTTAGCCCTGTCCTAATCTACTGTGAGTTCATGTTTATTTGAATACATTTGAAAGTACTTTATTTAAAAAAGATCACTGGTCGAGGATTTAGCTCAGTGGTTCTGCCACCTGCCTTGCAAGCACAAGGTCCAGAGTTTGATCCCTGGTACCAAAAAACAAAAACAAAACAAAGCAAAAGATCACATTTACAGTTTCCAGGTGGATGTGAATTTTGAGAAGACAAATAGAAAATAAAAACAGTTATGTCCCTAAAACAATTAAGGCCAGGCATGGTGGCACATACCTATGATCCCCTCACTCAGGAGGCCAAGGCAGGAAGATCTCTATGTCTTGGAGTCCAGTCCAACCTATATAGTGAGACCCTCATCTCAAAAAAATAGCTAAGAGTAAAAAGATTTTTAAAAAGCTATCATGAGTATTTTTTCAATAAATCTTCCTTGTTAAACTCTTTTAATATGAAAGTGACATAATACAGAACTGTCATAAATATTTTTTAGCTGTTTAAATATACAGATATAAATCACAGGCTGATAGGAGTAGTTTCTCACATTAATAATGTAAAAATGATAAAATACAGTTTAGGTTGTTTTCTCCTTATATCCTGATCAGCAATAGATAGTTTCTCACATATACTGCCTCAGCAGTAGTAGTAAATACTAATAAAATATACTTTATCAAATGGAAATTTTTTGTGTGTTCAGAAGAGCCAATCAATTTATGAACAAAGATTCTGTCTGGGAACCCAATCAAATCACCTAATTATTTCTTCTAGAGGAGATGTATTGAGTTACAAGAGAAGATAATGAATATATTTCAATAATATTTATGTTTACATCATTAAAAACTGTGACACTTTCCTACGATAAAACACTTAAAAATTTAAAGACATTCAATCACAATACTGATATACCAATTTCTTTTTTTGGAAGGCAAAAATTAGACAAATCACAATCCTGAAATAGTTCACAATGAACAACAAAAGTATTGCGACTGGATTGACACATGTAACAGGTGTCTATATGGCACTCACAGGTATGGTTTCACCTGCAGAAGATGCTGCAGGGAATAAAGAAAACAAAAGCCTTGCTACCATGGGGCTCATATTGCATGGAGAATGCTGGATATTCTCCAATTGTTCCTCTCCATCCATGTCTCACTACTCTACTTTGATTTGGTTGCTGGCCACTGATCTCTGAGTGCTCCCCCTTCCTGTCCCCTGGCTTCTTGTTGGTTTGACCAATGAAAGGCAAATTCAGAGGTGAGAAGTCTATGGAGAAAGCAATCTGAGTGTTATTTCTAAGGATCCTTTTTTTGTACAGCTTGAGAGTTCCTGGTTTCCTTTACTTAAGGCTCCAGTAGTTATAGATTTTTTAGGTTCAAGCCTTGGCTTTCTATCCTTGCTCCTCCAATTAATGGAGTTGTTTTCATCCATCTACTTTTCTCATAGCTGGTAGAGTTCTTGGAACCTGTTCAGGTATTTATAAATCATCATTTTATTAAACTTAATTCAACATTGAATGTACCACTGATTTCCCAGAAAACTCTAAATAATGCATGAAATTAGAAAGGCAATAAAATACATAAAGTATTTGAGAAAGGACATTTTAGAAGCTGGTGTCAGCGACCAACCCATGTCTCCTTGGCTTTCACTGTTTCATTACATGATTTCTCTCAACAACTCCTCAACTGAGTGCCCTCTTTGGCTGCTGATGTCTTCTAGGCTCAGGGATGGAGTAGATGGGGCATGTAGGAAATCGTTGCCCTCATTTCATGTCCCCATGAAAGCACTCCTCAGCCAATGACAGACAAAATGACATTGTTTTAATTCTCAGTTACCTGGAGAGTCTTTGTTGGAATTCCTTTGAGTCATAATTCATGCTGTCTTCCAGAGTTATCAAGGAGGATTGGATTTATTGGCTTCCCCTCTTTTCCTCTCTCCCTTTGTGAAACCAGTGCTGATGATTCCTAGTATTACCTCAACACACACACACATGCATGCACTGCATTAAATCATATCCTTATGGAAGTATGTCTCTGGAAGTTTTGGAGGAGTGGCAAGATATGTTTTTTATTTAGGCATTTATGGACCCATCTTGGGCACTATGTGAAGAGAGATTTCAAGGACTGTGAGGGCACAATGAGACCATCATGGCAGTCACCAGGTGACCACTGTGTATACAACTGCATTAACCCAGTAGGAGATGATGGGGTTTTCTTTTCAATGGTGCAATGATAAGATTGTTATTACTTGTGATCAATATTTATTCAAAAATACAATGTATCAGGTTGTATGCTAAAATGTGTCAGGATAGTTACTGCTCTAATCTTCATTTTAGAGGTGAGAAAACTGAGATTAGGAAAATTATATAAAATGTGTAAATTCTCAGGTTTGGCTGCAGTCAGCCCTGAGCTCTAGCCCTTCCCACTGCATGACATCTGTCAGAGAATTTGTTAGATATCAGATTGAATAGAAAAGTAAGGACAGAGACAACCTGCTGTGAAATGACAAGGAAATATACACAAAGAGGTAGAAATAATGAGAGAAACAACACTTTCAAGAACTTTGGCACCAAAAGAAAATTGATACAGAGTAATAAGCATAAGGTAGGTTTTTTGTTTTATTTTCCTCTTTAATCCAGGAGACATACTTTCTTTTAATGCTTAGCAAGAAAAAGCTTTGGAGAAAATACTTGATGTTGTAAGAGTAAAAGGGAATAATTGATCAAGGATGGCTGGTGGCAAAAAGAAGTTAAAACATACAAGAAATTGATTTTAAATCATAAATAACTTACAAATACATGGTCATTTTAGAACATTCAAAGAAAAGCACTGTGTAGATGAATAAGTCTATTCCCATATTGGCTTATTTGCTACATCTGTAAATTTTACTACAGTGTGTGTGTGTGTGTGTGTGTGTGTGTGTGTGTGTCTTGGGGGATTGAACTCAGGACCTCTTGACTGAGCTATTTTTTCAGCCCTTTTTTTGCATTTTTAGTTAGGGTCTAGCAAAGTTACTAAGATGTCCAGGCTGGGGTCCAATTTGTGATCAACATCAGCCTCAGCCTCTAAGAGTGCTGGGATTTCAGGCGTGCTCTACAACACCAGTTCATTGTTATCTTTAAAGTAAAACTAGTGTTTAGCTTTCCAAATAAGAACTTATAAAAAATTCATAAATTCCTGCAAGTTCCAGTTCTTCAGATTTATTTTTCCTAGGAAATCTTACTGCTCAAGGATGCATTTTACTGTAATATTTTTGTCAAGATTATCTGCCTGGTTACTGAAGTTATCTTACTGATTCATGATTGATGTTTTGGTACCAGATAGTCATAAGTATCAAAATACTGAATTTTAGCTAAAATTGGTAGCTTGCCTAAGATATTTGGAAGCATATTTGTGCTAAGTGGCATTTCCACTTGCAGGGCATATGTTCCACTACATCATTGGGAACAGACATTCCTGAGAGTACAATCCTATGATAGGTGAAGAGAATTTCCTAATAAAAATATATTTATAAGATATCAAATGGAAAATCAATGCTACTTTATAGCACTGAATTTAATATGGAAAATTTTTTAAACCCCTGAATGATCAACATGTCTGCCTAATACATAAACAATATGTCAGTTGAAGATTTATAGACATTGTACATGCACTAAAGAATGAAAACTCAAGATGTAAATGAAATCAATGATAGTAACTTATATTCAAAACAAATATTACAGATGATCTTATGAAAAAGATAGGTAAAAACCCCTCAAATCAACAGAATTCCCAGATTTACACTTCTATATATTTTTCTAAATTTTAAAGCTGATCCACCTATCATGGCTATTTTGAGGCATAAAATAATAACTGGGACATACCTAGTATTTTTTCAGATGTTCAATGGACTGTCACAGATTAAAGATAATAATCATAAATTGAAGTGACAAAGTTTCAGAGTTCAAAAAAAGAAAGTTTTAAGAATAATGAATTCAATACTTTACTGATGAAATGAATAGTGAATTTAAATGTTTACTGTCTTATTTTACTGACAAGGAGAGATATGTCAGTAATGCCAAGCGTATATTACAAATTTAGAGTCAGATAGTGGATTGACTGAGAGAACAACCTGAATTTTTAAATTCAAATCAAGGCTTATTTGATTTTTTCACTCACTACTGAGTTTATTTCAAGGACATTTGTTTAATCCTCTGTAATTCTATTGGGAACTGTTCCATTTAGCAGTAAAGTAAATTACACTCATTGTGGCTTTAAAATAAAATACAGGAGTCATATCTTTGACAGTTTACTTGGTATGATTTAAAACTGTATGCCAATTTCAAACATAACTTAATAGACAATTGAAAATTATCAAGGACTTCAGTCAAAATATACAAATAGGACTTTGTGTTGAATAAATACAAGTCAATATGAATAATAAAAGCACCACTTACTGTGAATAGATTCATAATTACAAAGGAAAAATTATTGAAGGTACTTGTGGAAGAAGCCCATAAATATCTGAATTTTCTATAAAACTACAGCAGCTAAAGAAAAACTGATGGATTAAAGTCATATGTACATTACATGTTTACATGTATCCTAATGTCAGCACCAAAATTATAAAAATAAATGTTTGTGGTTCATTATTTTCTCTTTAATTTAAGAATATTCATAGTCTGTTTTGGATTAGACAATAAATTGAATGCATTCTCTAGATATTACCACCATATATTAACAACATTCACCGAAAGCTCTAGCTATAAAAACCACTATAAAAATACAAAGGCAGAGGGTACCCATTGCCTATTCAAAGCTCTATCTGGTGATTGTATATGCTTGGCTTCTCTTGACTGATGCTCAGTTGTCCTCCTTGAGAAGATGATTTCACTGGGGAGACTTCCAAGCAGCGGTGTAAGGAAAGTTATAACGAACCAGCCACTCAGAGCCACTGTGTTGACTGAGTTATGAAAAAATGTCACATGCTCCTGTTTGATCCTTTTATCTAATAACACTTAGAACTAATGAGCAGGATTTTAGCAGGGATTAATATTTTAACCTATATAAACTAGTTAGAAAAGAAATACAGTTCTGTTTTATTATGTATATTAAGAACTTACTACAACTTCTTTAATTTTTACTAATAGAATGACAACAAAAAATCAACATTAACTGAAGTAAAATGAAGTTTATTAGAAACTAAAGGGATTAAACAAATGAAAATAGGGCAAAAATATTAAAGTAATTGGATTATTTAATTAAGGAATATTTGCTTGATATTGGAAGTGAATGTTGACTACTCAAATAATTAAACTTATTATAGGAGGGGTGTTAATTTGAGTATTCCACAGAAGTATACAACAAGCTTAATATTGTTCACTGTTAGATTTCATACAGTTTTATAATGTTAAATCCATTATGGATGAATAAGATTGACATATTTGGATTCAGTAAAATATAAATAATTTTTCCCCCTTGGAAAAACAGATGACCTTGCATGTGTTCTGTTTATCTTACCAGTCTGGAAAGATACCTCATCCCACAAAAACACATTCAATAAATATTTGTTGAATAAGTAAAAAACCCCATGATATATTCTATTTGAATTTCAATGCAATAAAAGTGCTTAGAAGAGTTAATGTTCACTATTTTTAATTTAAGATATTTTGTGGTCTGTACAAATAAATTGCCTCTCCACAATGTTTGGTTTTGATTTCTATAATGGACTCAAAAAGAATTTTTATATTCACTTCTAAACTTATAGATTCTATATTATAATGGTATTTAAAATTAAGAATTACTGACTTGCTTGAGCTTGGCCTGAGGTTTAAATATTTCAGGAGAATTTTGTGATAAAGAGTACAGAGTTTAATCAAAATTGCTTGTGAAACTTCTGGCTGATGAGGAGAAATTTTCTAGTTCCTCTCAGTTGAAGGTGTTGCATTATTACTGTGCCTATATGGGCAGGTTAGATAGGACTCCTTGTTCCAAATACATATGAAATCTCGTAGCCCAATCTTGTGAAAAAGAGCATTCAAATCTGAGCATCTTGATTACCTTAAGAAATGCAAAAATGCACTTGACAAAATTTTACAGCAGATCTAAGCAAATTGAAAAAAGGTATTCTCAGCTGGAGAAACCTTACTAAGCTGTGAAAGAATGGTGAACACTTTCCTGATAGGGTTGAGAATTAAGGATGTCAGTTCTTATCAATTCTATTCACTTTATATTGAGGTGTTAGTGAAAACAATCAGGGAAGAAAGAATGGCAAGTTTACATAGATTGGAAGAAACAAAAATTCTCTTCACTCACAGATGTTGTGTACCTATTTGAAAAATCTCCAAAATTCAAAAAACTATTATTATATTACAAAATGTATGCAACATTCCTATGAAATTTAAAAATGTTGATGAGAACAGTCAACATAGACATAAAGCAATAGAGAGATATATTGTTTACAGATTGAAAGACTATCATTAAATTGTCAATTCTCCCAAACTGATTCATAGATTTAATGCAGTCTTCACTAAAATTATAGCAGACATTTTCTTGCAGAAATAAACTAATCCTTTAAGATATGAAAATGCAAAAACCTGAAAAGACTAAAAAAACAGTAACAGATAGAAGACTTATACTATAAGATTTAAAGACATTCTATAAACTATACTTGGTATGATACAGATAGGAGAACAATGATGCAAGACAAAACACAGGACAATGGAACAGAATACTGTTCAAATAGATCCACACATACATATCAACTACTATTCAAGAATGACTGATGTTTTTCATAAGTAATTTTGGAGTAATTGAAGATTCACATAAAAACATGAAACTTGACCTTGGCTTCTTTTATAAAAATAGTAAGCAGAAATAAATCACAGGATTAAATGAAGCATAAAATTCTAGAACTTATAGAAGAAAACTCAGGAGAATAGGAAATTTTTAGATAAGGAAAAACAAGTAATCAAAATTAGAAATAGAAAAAGTTGACTTCACAAATATCAAGAGTCTTTTATCTTAAAAAAACTAGCATTAAGAAAATTTAGGGTGAGGTCCCGGGCGCAGCTTGGAGCTCTGTCCCCATCCACTGCTCCACTTAGCCACCCGGGCACCTCAAAGACCCAGTTCCACTCCCCCTGCCCCCACCCTCTGGCTCTTCTGCTACCTGGTCCCACACTACAGAGGCACAGGGAATTATACTACACATAGTTAAATGTGATAGATTAATAATTAGCACAAATTGTCATTTTCTGAGCTGCGCTTGATGCTTTGGTATTGCTGATTGTATCATTTGGTCTAACATGTTGTGATTGATCTAATCAGTTTTCCTTCCTGGTATAAGGAAAATAAAATAGCCTCAGAGTCATTAGAGCCTCAAAACCTAAACACAAGCCATATCAACCCAGAAATTAAACCAAGGACAGTACCAAAAACAAAAATGAGAAGACATTTAAGCAAGGCACAAAGGCAGGCTTCCATGCCACAAAAAGGAAATTCTGGGGGAAATGAGGTGGAAAAGTCTGATAATCAACTACCTGGACACCCTGAACTGATAGCACAGGAAGTAACAAAGCAGATGCATGAGGCTCTAGAAAAATTCAAAGCAGAAATAATCTCCCAGATAAATACAGAAATGGTGAGTAGAGTGAAAGACATGATTAGAGGCTCTAGAATAGAAACAGATAAGAAGATAGATGAGATCAGAAATATGCTGGAAGCCATGAATGCCCAGCATAAGAAAGAAATGGAAACCATGATCACCCAACATAAGAAAGAAATGGAATCCATGAAACAGATTCAAACAGATATTCAGGAGATTAAAAACTCCATTGACAGAATGCAGAACAGACTAAGAGAATCTGAAGACAGAGTATCAGGTATAGAAGACAGGATTGTGGTTAAGGACCATGAAAACAGAGATTTCTTCAAAATAGTAAGGGATCATGAGAAATCAATCCAACAGCTACTGGATGATGCAAAGAAGAATAACATAAGACTGATAGGAGTCCATGAGAAAACAGAAGAAAGTACAATACACATAAAAAACTGTTCACAGAAGTAATAGTAGAAAACTTCCCAGACAGAGGTAGAAAATTGGACATACAGATAAGTGAGGCATATAGTACTCCAACTAGCCATGACCAAAAAAAATCTACACATAGACATATAATACTCAAGATCCCAGAAACCCAACAGAAGAACAAAATTCTACAGGCAGTAAGAGAAAAACAAATCACCTACAAAGTAAAGCCCATCAGAATCATGGGAGACTTCTCAATACAAACCCTCAAATCAAGGAGAACCTGGAGTGAAGTATTTCAAGCCCTAAAAGAAAATAGCTTCCAACCTAGACTGTTGAATTCAGCAAAATTATCTTTCAAAATCGATGGGGAAATTAGATACTTTCACGACAAAGAACACCTGAGAAATTTCTTGAACACCAAACCAGCACTCCAATTTTATGCAATATTCTAGAAAAAGGCAATGAAGGTCACAACTCCATGAGGCCCAACAGAGAGAAGGTACCACACAAGGTAAGACACTAAAGGGAAAGGGGGAAAATAAGAAATAAAAGAGCCAACAACAATAAAACATCATGGCAAGGATGAGTCAATATCTCTCAATTATAACTATCAATGTCAATGGCCTCAATTCACCAATCAAAAGAAATAGACTGATAGAATGGATTAAGAAGCAAAACCCAGCAATATGCTGTGTACAAGGAACACACCTAACTCAAAAGGAAATTCATAGACTGAAAGTAAAAGGATGGAAAACAGTTCTCCACATGACAGGAACCCAGAAAAAAGCAGGGCTAGTAATCTTATTTGCAGACAAAGTAGATTTCAAACCAAAACTAATTAAGAGAGACAAAGATGGTCACTGCATCCTTGTGAAGGGAACAATCCAAGGGGAAGAGATGACAATCTGAAATATTTATGTGCCAAATACAAATGCCCCCAACTATACAAAACAAATAAT
Source organism: Heterocephalus glaber (assembly GCF_000247695.1). Next base: position 547,029 of record NW_004624779.1, on the reverse strand, counting down.
GGACATGAAAAACCAAATAAGCAATAACATAACTGTAGTGGGGGACATCAACACCCCTCTATCACAAATAGACAGATCATCTAGAAAAAAAATTAACAATGAAATTCTAGAACTGAACCAAGCTATTGAACAAATGGACTTAATAGATGTTTACAGAGTGTTCCAACACACAAAATCAGAATACACATTCTTTTCAGCTGCACATGGGTCATTCTCCAAAATAGATCACATGCTAGCTCATAGGGCATATATAAGTAAATGTAAAAGAATTGAAGTTACCCCTATATATTATCAGACCATAGTGCAATAAAATTGGAGATCAATAACATAAGAAACCACAAAACTCACCTACAAACACATTGAAATTGAATAACACCCTCCTGAACAACCAATAGGTGACAAAGGAAAGTAAAGAAGAAATTAGACAGTTTCTACAAGTAAATGATAATGCCACTACAACATACAGGAATCTGTGGGACACAATGAAAGCAGTTCTAGATGGGAAATTCATAGCAGTGAATGCCCATATTAGGACAACAGAGAGAACTTAGTTAAATAACCTAATGCAGAAACTCAAGCTCCTAGAAAAAGAAAAGCATAACAAACCCTAAGCTCGTACAAGAAAGGAAATTATAAAGATCCAAAGAGAAATCATTGAAATGGAGACTAAGAGTACAATACAAAAAATTAATGAATTGAAGAGCTGGTTTTTCAAAAAAAATAAATAAAATCAATAAACCTTTATCCAACCTTATCCAAAAAAGGAAAGAAAAGGCTCACATCCATACAATTAAGAATGAAAAAGGTGGGCTGGGGATTTAGCTCAGTGGTTCTGCCACCTGCCTCACAAGTGGAAGGACCCGAGTTCGATCCCCGGTACCAAAAAAAAAAAGAATGAAAAAGGTGAAGCCACAACAGATCTAGCAGAAATCCAGAGGACCATCAATACCTACTTTGAAAACTTGTACTCAAATAAAATGGAAAACACAGAAGAAATGGACAGATTCCTAGATACATATGAATTGCCAAACTTAAATGCAGAAGATATAGAAATTCTAAACACCCCAATAACAATGAGCAAAATTGAAAATGTAATTAAAAATTTGCCAACAAAGTAAAGCCCAGGGTCTGATGGCTTCACTGCTGAATTCTACAAGACATTTAAAGAAGAACTATTGCCATTACTCTTTAAACTCATCAAGGAAATTGAAAGGGAAGCAAGGCTTCCAAATTC
>NW_004624779.1:504779-538698 GCF_000247695.1 Heterocephalus glaber | reverse complement strand
AAAGGAGCCAAACACCCTCACTGGAGGAAAGATAGCCTCTTTAATAAATGGTGCTGGAAAAATTGGGTTTCAACTTGTCAAAGATTAAAACTGGACCTATATCTTTCACCACGCACTAAACTAAAATCAAAATGGATCAAATATCTAAACATTAAAACAGAAACACTAAACCAGCTGGAAGAGAGGTCAGACAGAACTCTTGAAGACATTGGTACAGGAAAAGATTTCATGAGCAAAACCTCAGTCGCATGTGAACTAGCACAAAGAATCAACAACTGGGATCTCATCTTATTAAAAAGTTTCTGCACATGAAGAGAAACCACCAACAGCGTGAAGAGACAACCATAATGTGGGAAAAAAAATTTTACCAGCTGTTCCTCAGACAAAGGTCTACTATCTAGAATATAAAAAGAACTTTAAAAAGTCAGACCTCCCAAAGTTAAAGGCCCAATCCAAAAATGGGCATCTGAAATGAACAGACATTTCTCAGAGAAAGAACTAGAAACAAGAAATAAATATGTGAAAAAAATGTTCAACATCGCTGGTCATTTGAGAGGTGCAAATGAAAACAACACTGAGATTCTACCTCACCCCAGAAAGAATGGCTGCTGTCAAGAAATCAACCAATAATAAGGACCGTGTATTTATCTCAGTGGTTCTGCTGCCTGACCTGAGTTTGATCCATTTTACCAAAAAAAAAAAAAAAAAGGAAAAGAAAAACCAATCAACCAATAACAAATGCTGGCAGGGTTGTGTGGAAAAAGGATCCCTTCTCCACTGTTGGTCCAGAATATAGACTGGTGCAACCACTGTGGAAATCAGTATGCAGATACCTCAGAGAACTAGGACTGTACTGGAAGCTCCATTTGACCCAGCTATTCCCCTGCTGGGTATCTTACCCAAAGAAATAAAAGAACCATACCACAGTGATATATGTGCACCCATGTTCATACCAGCACAATTTGTAATAGCTAAAACTTGAAAACAGCCCAATTGCCCATCAACTGGAGACTGGATTAAGATGTATTTTTTAAAAAATCAAATGGAGTAGTACTTAGCCATAAAGCATGAGAAACTAGAGACATAGCTAAATGGATGCACATTGAGGCGATACTCTTAAGTGAAATAAGTAGCACACACATGTAAATACTGAGTAGTTTCTCTAGTTTGAGAATCTGAAAGTGTAAATAAGGATCAAAATGGATAATGGATAATTTGAAATAGGTAGGAAAGGTCCAAAGGGCAAGGGGAATTCGGAGGGGCTGGGGAAGGGAAAGAAAGGAAAGAGTAAATATGAGAAAAGGAAAAATCAGAAAAGAAGTCTTTGTAAATAGGGAGGGAGGTGGATGAGTTGAAGGGAGGGCAGGTAAATGGGAAAAAAACAAGAACCAAGATATAATCATGTAAAGGTACAAATTCTCAATGATGAATTTCATCATATTGTATACCTACAATGTACCAATAAACTTAATGAATTAAGTGAAAATAATCAACACAATTAATTATCAAGGAAGTAAAAATTAAAACCTCAATGAGCTACTATTACTTATGTAGTGAAACACATGAAATAAAATAAAGATAACTATATTCTGGCAAGACTGAGGAGTAACCAGTCTTTCCTCCATTTCCCATGGAAATGTAAAACATTGCAGTCTCTTAGGGAAACAAACATATTAGAAGTATGCTTTATAAATTCACACGTGTGGTTACCACATAACCAAGCCATTCTGCTCCTGGAATTTTCTGAGGAAAATGAAAATATATGTCCACACAAAACATGGACATGACAATTTGAAGTAGCTCAATATGAAACACCTTCAAGTTGAAAACTACTACAGCATCCATTCTACAATTAACATATCCCACTGTGATATATTTACACAGTAAAATACTATTTAATAAGAAAAGGTAAATTACTAGGATAAATAAAGAAAAGAATGAAAAAAAATTTAAATACACTAAGTGAAAGAAGCAAAGAAGTCAAATTTAAAAACCTTAACATGTAATTCATTAATGTGAAATTTTGGAAAACACAAAAGTATAAGAAGAAAGGTAAGATCACCAGGAGTTGAGTGTAGGGAAAGAGATTGACTTAAAGGAAGTTGGGTGCACCAGGGGAGTTTTAAACTTTGATGGTGGTCGTGATGCTGTAACTATTGATTTTTGTCATAACCCATGGAAATATACAGATAAATTGGTGTGTGTCACCTTATGAAATTTTAATGAAATAAAGTAGAATAAAAAGAGATTCTTTGTATAGACCTATTTTTAAGTCTGACAACCATATTCATATTCAGAAAAGTTCACCTTAAAGGGTTGCCGCTTGACACATACTCTCTCCTCCCGCCATTTTAGCAGAGCATTCATTTCCATTGCTTTTTTGTGAACTTGACACTGTACACAATTTTTATATTTATCTAGCATCTGAATTGTAGCAGAAAGCATCTTGTGTTAGCTCTATTAACCATGCTCCAAAAAGAGATGCTCTATTTTATGTGTGTGATAGTTACATAGAAAAATATTGCAACATTTTATATATGTAGGTTAATTATCATGAGAAAACATTGAATAATATTGGATGGGAAGTAGAAATGAAGATCTCTCTTTGCCTAAAGCTTTAACTGAGAGCAATTACTGTTAAATGACAATTTAATATTTATGTTTCCCAAACTTCTTTTTAAATAAGATAATTATACACACATTATTAGACAACACATCTTTTTCACTTAGCATTTTGTTCTAGAGAAGTATGTGTTAGCTTACATAGACATTTATCTGTAACTGAGACATATACAAAACAAAATAAATGGCCTGTAATTTACTTAGTTCCTTCTGTTTTGTGGAGCACTTAGGTATTTTCTGATTTTGATAGTTTCCCTTGCAATAGTAAGGTAGGCTTTATTAGATATTTACTCTAAAGACAGTATCAAAGGTATGGATATAGCATCTTGTATTCATCTGTTGGCCAAATCTATGGCCTACTATGCTCTACTTGGTGTTTTTGTAGGAAAGCATCCTAGAAAGCATCAAAGGCACTTTTCATAAATATTAGATGAGATTGTCTGAAGACTTCACTCTACTTTTTCTGGATAATCTTGCTCAGGATTTGTACAAGTTACCTGCAGGGTTTTATTTTATTTTATTATTTTTTTAGGTACCGGGGATCAAACTCTGGTCCTTGCGCTTGTGAGGCTGGTGGCAGAACCACTGAGGTAAATCCCCGGCCCTTCAGGGTTTTAATTCTGTGGTCATTCTCCTCCTTCCCCTGCTCCCAAGTTTCCGTTGCTTCTGATTTAGTTTAGTTTCAAAATTGTGCAAGTGTTCTTGCAGGCTTCTTATTTTGTGTTGAGCCAGTCATATAATGAATTATTTTCTTTAATGTTTATAAAAACAAGTCTTACACATTATTACATATAACAGACTTTACTCAAGTTTGGAGAGTCGGAAAATTCTCATACCTACGCACTGTAGTATTGCAAGCACTGACAATTGAGTGTTAGTCTCTTAAAAATACAAAATACCCTGGTCTGGCCCAACTATAATTTCAACTTACTGTCCAGAGTGCAGACTTTGTCTTTTCTCCCATTCTCTTTTATTTATTCCTTGTTTCTTTTCTCTCCCTTCTATTCCTTTCCTTTCAGGAAACTGAAAACAGCAAAAATTTTTCTCATTTCTTTCCCCAGAATGCTGAAGCTCCTCTTGGCTAACTTGTCTCACCACACCTTCAACTACTACTATTATATGAGTGAAGAAAGAGTATTTCTGCCTTGAGGCATCATAAAAACTCCCCGAAAGAAACTATGGTTTATGATGAGACACAGATGATGGCTTTCTATGAAAAAGTGGAAGCCAGCCCAATGGAAAAAAAAAACCCTGGGATTCACCTGGTACACTACTGATCAGCAGACCGCTCTGGGAAACTGTACTAGTTTTATTACTTTCAGCTGTCAGCCATCAGACTAATATGGGTGGGCCCCACCATTTTCAGCAAATTCAAGATACTGTGAACACAAGAAAACACAAGAAAAGCAGAAATAATAAAATTGTCACTTTATATTTACATTATGCGATTCTTAGCTTTCATTTTTGAAATGTTATTTTCTCTGTCATCAGTAGCTACGAAAGTAACACTGTGTTAAAACATGTTTTGAAGAGTTAGGTGTCTGAATGCTTTGAGGTATCTGGTAACAGAAGTAATAAAGGAAATTCTGGATATGAAAATAATGTCAGCTGTTGATTGATTTTGAGACATGGTAGTGAAAGGGAAAAAAGGAAGCAGGTAATATTGAGAAATAGGCAGACATGTGACATGTAACTTTTGACATATCCCTGTTACTTTCTTGAGTATTTCTTTTCTTTTTGACACAAAAAGATGTCCAGCTTTGTCTTCTATCTTCTTTGCCCCAGACCTGGAGCCAAACATTTTACCAAGATGTTCTTTATATTGTAGTATGATCCTTTAAAAACCATCTCGCTACCAGGTTCACTTATGACTACTGGTTTATATTAGTGTTTCATTTTGTGGATCATTTTTGGGGGATTCATACTTAGTATATATTAGATCCCAGGCCTCTACTTCACTCTCAAGGGGAGAGAAAAGACACACACACACACACACACACACACACACACACCCCACATACAGAGAGAGAGAGAGAGAGAGAGAGAGAGAGAGAGAGAGAGAGAGAGAGAGAGAGAGACAGATGAGAGTGAGGGAGGAAAGGGAGAGAGGGAAGGAGGGATAATGAAAGAGAGAATATGAATCTCTCACTATCATTTACAGTATAATTTCTGGATTCAGTAAGTAGAAGAAAATCTTGGCTGCATTAGCTTTCTGGTCCCTGAAAATAAATTGCTCATTCAAGTCTCTGAGCATAATTTCTGTTCAGATGTTTGTCTTCAATTGGCCTTCAATGTGATGAAGACAATTTTTAAATTTCTCTGAACCTATTTGCTTTTCAACACCTCTTATATTTTACTGGATTCTAGAAGTTCCCTGACCAGCACAAACAGACTTTGTGCTCACTAAACTTTGGAGTAAAATTGTAAGGTAGGATCGAAAGGGTAATGTTTGAGTAACTGGTTTAGAAATGTTCAGACTGCCCCAGAGATAAAAGGACACTGATATAGATTACATAGATTACGTTATCATGCCTACTGATCATGGTGATAAATGGGACTCCATAAACACAGCTTGAAGAATACATTGTTCTGTGCTCAATGCATTGGCCATCTCGAGATACTGGGCCCTCATATGACTTAAATCAGGAAAAATTTTACTTTAGTAGTAATTTGATTTTTTTCACTTTATTTTTAGAAAGCACAGAACATGTCAGAAATGCAGCTTAGCTGGAATGGAACAAAGGTACATGTGAGTTTTTATGATCTTTATAATACAGTCTATTCCTTAATCAACAACTTTATGAGAGACAATAAGATTATAATGGACTCGAAGGAATCTGATGTTCATCACCATACTTAATGAGTGCTATGTTATGACAAGATTATTTTTCTTATCTTAGAGGTAATGCTAGATATGTGTCATGATTCTGTGGCTGGTGTTACTCTATTGTAATTTCTGAGCCTTTAATCAACATTTAACATTTAACATTTTACCCAAAATATTAAGACAAATTATATAAAAGGTTGTGAACTATGGTGCAAGATACTGTGCAGACTGTAGCTCAATATTATTACCATCTCTCTATCTATTAATATATAGAATTTATGTGGCATAAACAGAAAAATAACATAATTATTACAAAATGATTTTACAGAAATCCAAATGTGAATCTAATAAAGGACTAACAAACAATATGTCAAAATAGAAAGCTGTATTTTTCACAAGTCTCTTGTGCCTAGAGATTGCTGGGATATTTTTTCCACATTTTCCTTATTGACTCCTCTTCCAATTAAGTTGACAAGCAGTCAGCTCTGTGTTCTTTTCTCTACACACACACCAGAGTGGGTAATGCTAGTCCTGAGGAACAAATAGCTCACAGATATTACTGACTCCTCTTTTATAGATGATTTAACCTCTGGGGACAGTAATTCCTAGAAAGATATAAACTATAAAAGGAAACAATAAACTATTAGCTTTCACAGAGATTAGAGAGAGACTAAAGGGGTCTGAGAAAGGGGGAGGGTGAGTGAAAGCAGGGATCTCGCTCGCTGACCAATAGACGAGCCCTAGAAGATGGGTTTAGACTCCAGGGGCTGCAGCAGAAGGGTGAACAGTCCTATGACAGAACAGTCAGTGACTCATGCCTCACTCCTGCACCATGACCTCCATCAGGTGAGGGGTTGGAATTCTCCCCAGGCGATTCATGAGGACTGACTGACAGAAGGTTTCTTTGGCTTTGCCTTTGCCTCATTTATTCCGTGAGGATTTGTTCCTTAGCAATGTTGAGTTCATTGGCAAAATGAAACAAAAAGAACAGATTTTGGATACTTGCTGAGATGAAGAGAGCTCAATTTACCAAATTTAGAAATTCTTCAACTAGTGCTTCTTTATATGTCATTCTGCTTTTCTCTCCCCACTTCTGGGAAATCTAATTACTCATAGTATATGCCACTTAAAATTGTGCCTCTGGTGCTTTGTTCTTTTTGTTTTTGTCTTTTTCTTTTTTATTTCAGGTAATTTCTACTATTATGTGATGAGATCTACCTTGTTTTTGTTTGTTTGTTTTCTTATTGCAATGGCTATTCTGATCCTCATGACATTCAGGGTGGTTTTCATCTCAGCCACTGTGTATGCAAGTGTACGTTCAATCTTTAGAAGTTCATTTTAAAGATCAGAATACTTTCCATGTCTCTCCTTTATGCTTCCTTTTACCTTCTGAAATATAGATATCTAACTGCTCTTACAGCATTTTCTATTGATTCTACCAACAATGCCATTTTGAGTCTATTTCTAGTGAATTATTTTTCTCTTCTTCATGGATCCTATTTTCTGGCATCCTTGCCTACCTGATATATATATATATATATATATATATATATATATATATATATATATATTATATATTTGGGGGAGTACCAGGGATCGAACTTGCACTTGTGAGGCAGGCACCAGAACAACTGAGCTAAATCCCCGGCGCTACCTGATATATTTTTATTGGATACTAGACAGAATGAGTTTTATCTTATTTTGGGCTATTTTTGCACTCTTCTAAATGCTCTTAAGTCTTGTTCTAGGATGCCATTAAGTTATGTAGGAATAATTTTCTTCTTTTAAAGTTTGCTTTGGTGAGATTGGAGCAATGTTTAGTCTAGGTAGATTTTTTTCCACACTAGGGAGACAGTACCCTTCTGAGTCGTCTAACTCATCTGAGGGTTTTCTGCTCTGTCTAATGTAAACACAAACTATCCTTGGTCCTACGTGAGTTCTAGAAATTTTTCTGCCTTTCTTTTTTGAGAGGTTCTTTCCTTGGCCTTTGTCTCTTTCCATCCATGTGAGGATTGTTATCCAGTGGAAAATTCAAGCAGAGGCCTTTGTGAATCTCTGAAGCTCTTTCTGGGTATAGTTTTGTCTTCTCTGTTATTATGCCCAGTGAATTTTTGCTGTCTTGGCCTTTATAAATTCTCTTCTTGGACATGGAAATCTAAATTTAACACTCAGTTAAATTTAATGATCATATTTCTGTTTTACAGAAACAAAAGTCATTTTGAGTGCAATTTGGAAAATGAATCAGAAGGTATAGGACTATTCATAGATGTTATACTGGAGATTAAGAATTGTATCTTAACCAAACACTGCAATGAGGGTGGAGAAAAACTCATGGATTTGAGAGCTATTTAGGAGGGAAAATGAAGAAAACTTACTTATCAGATAATCATGGGTTTGAGGAGAAAAAAGAAACTGAGATTGATTCTTAGGCTCCTGTCCTAGATGACTGAGGAAAAGTTGCACTTTCATTAAAATAGAAAAAGAAGAGTGAAATACCTTGCCATACAATTATCTCTAGATAAAGTGATGGAGGCTAGGAAAGCCAAGACATTGAATTGTTCCAACAGGAGATGCATTGAGTGGTATTTAAGCATATTTTTGTTTGTTCTTAGAATTGATAACTTTCTAAAGAGAAAATAGATGCTTTTCTGTTGAATATAACAGTGCAGTCAGAGTAATTCAAAGGGTGATTTGGACCAGCACAGGTCTTTCTCTATACACTTTGGATCTTGAATGTCTCCCAAAGGCTCATGTGTGGGAAGTTTGGTCCCCAGCCCAAGGCAATTTTGGAGGCAGTGGAACCCTAGGAGGTGGGTCCTACTGGAAGGAAGCCAGGTCACTGGGATGTGCTCTTGAAGGCACTATTGGGACTGTGGCCTCTGCTCTTTCTCTTCTTACCACCATGAGTTGAGGATGCTCTTTGCCACTCACTCCCACCATGATGTGCTGTTGTGCCACAGGCCCCACAGCAATGGGCCAACTGTCCACAGACTGAACCCTCTAAAGCTTGGAGCCAAAGTAAACCTTTCATCTTCATTTCAAAAAAAGAAAACAAAGTAAAGATAAGACTAAATTGAGCACCAAATAAGGATAATGTGTTCAATTTTGCACACGCTAAGTTTCAGATGGATGTGAAGCATCTAAGAGAATATATAAAAAGTATTTTGGCTTACTACAATATGGCTCACTAAATAGCTATGATATGCCACACACTTTGCTAGGATTAGGAAGGAAATGGTGAATAAATGCAATATCTTTTGTTGGTGGAATACAAGAGAGCCTAATATCTTAATTAACAGAATATAAAGACTTTAAATTCTGGACAGCAGTTCTAAGTGTAAAAATTAGGATCAATAAAATTAACGTCTATATCTTTTCCTCCAAAAATAAGCTCCCCAGTCATTTTCTGAAACTTTTGAACCCTCCACCTAATATAACATTCAGGCCAGCTCTGACTCTCTGCCAAACTAATTTTCTCCTTTTGCTTCAAAGTAGAAGATTAAAAGCAGGGAGGGAACTGCTAAAGGCAGTTATATTTTCAGTAGTGTGAAGTGAGAACTGACAGCTTGACAAGAAGGATAGGAAAACAAATATAGAAAATACTGCTAAGCCCCACAATCTAGGTCCTAGATATATCACAAGCTCTGTGTTTTCCTGGGTATCGCAACCCAAGACAATAATGATTGTTTACAGTCATTCTTCTCTGGCATAGAAAAGAATTTCAATAAAAAGAAAAAAATTTTCATTATGCTCATTTGTTTATGTAATAAGTGCATACACGCAAAATATACATTTAATAGATTTTTATAACATAACTTGTTATAAATGTAGATGGATTAAAATATACACACCTAATTATTTCTACAATATCATATACTAGGAATCCTGGTTACTAATTGTTCAGACTCTGGTAGGAAGGATAACTAATAAAAATGCAAATAAGATGCCCAAATACAACAATGAAGCCATTAGAGAAAAGCATAAATAACATTTTAATCTATTTAATTGAATTTACATCTCGTCTCTAATTTTCTTGGCCATTACTGACCATGCATAAAAGTGGTGGCCATGATAATTTTGTATTTTCAAATTTATTTTTATCTTCTTTTTTTTGAATATCTACTATGGGTCAAGATTTCCAAATCGTTCAGGGCAGGTGGAAAATGCAAGTATAAAATAAGGCACTTTGTTTTTTAATAAATTTGGCAGAAGGAAAGAGCTCAGCTTGGCAAAGGTGTGTATTAATTCTCAATATCTAAACTTGATTAAGGACTGATTTTGTTAATGAGTTTTCATCCTAAAGATCTGTGAAGCATACCATCAATAATCAGATGGACAGAGAAAGGAACAAGAGAAATTCACATACAATGTTTCTGGGTAATCAATGGAAAGAATATGGAGAACTCATTTTATTTTAAGGTAAAGTGTATATACTTATAAACCATAACTTGAAAGTTTAAAACATGTTTAAAACTATAATAGAAAAATAAAGAGGAATGTCAGATAAAGTTTGTTTTTGTGAATAAACCAATTATGAGGAGCATAGATACTTGTTCCAAATTTTTTTCTAAGTTAAATTATTTAAAATAGAAAAAATACTATAATATTAAGTTAAAATATAAGATGCAGCAAATAAATTTTTTTCTAACTAGCTACTGGACAATAACAGATTTAATTGAATTATGACATTATTGAAGGAAAGTTAAAATAAGAGAAAAACATTAAATGATGTACTGTATTAGAAACAATAAACAATTGAAGCTACACAATACTCAATGATGTTAAATAAAGGTTTGAGTATCTTACGTTTAATAAAAAGGGACAAACAGATTAGAAGGGAAATAATATATATAGGAGAACAAATGTCAAAAGGTTTAAAATGTGACGTGTATATGTATGAAATATATACTAATAATTTTTTTTTAAATGTATGTTAATAGCAATGGATCTAGGAAAAAAATCAATGCATTTAATAAAGAGATAATAAATAGAGATATGTCTGTCAAATGCTATGAAATTTCAGTGCTCCTGTAAAACAAAATGACTTTAGTTTTTAACAAGTAAGGAAAATTAGAAGAATCCAATTATTAGTAAAGTAAGTATTGTGACCTAAGAAGATCTTAGATTCCACATATCAGAAAGGATCACTGCATACAAACAAAATAGTTACAAAGAGTACGAGGCCATCACTTCCGTGTCGTCCTTCCTCCACTGGAGTTAAAGGCACTGTAGCTCAGCAGTGTCTGCAGTGAAATCCAGTCAGATTTAAAAACAAAACAATCCCATGGAAAAGTAAAATCTTACAGAACATGTGCAGAGAGAAACGACCTTGTAATTCTGTCTGTGAAGTCAGCACAACATTGCTTTTAAAAATCTGTTAAAGAAACATGAAAATGGATGCCAAAAATAAAATTTAGAAAACACTCAATAAAAAATAAATAAAAAAATAAATAAACATCAATAAAATTTAGAAAAGTGGTTTGAGCATCACATTTTAAACAAGAGTGCATGAAAAAATAGGATACCTAGCAACAAAGTGAGCATTGCCTGGTATTAGGAAAGCAGTTAGTCTGTTTTACCATATCAACAAATAAAAGGAGGAAATCTACCACATAATTTTCAAAGTTGCTAGAGTACATATGAAAATATAAATATTTATTTCTGAATGTAAAGTTTTGTAATGTGGTAGTAGGGGTACAGCATTTTTAACCTGATAAATACATACACATACATGACTCATGTGCACAGACACATGTGTAAACACACTATGTTGTGTTTCATATCTAAATGGCTCCTGAAAGCCTCATGTGCTCATAGTTGGCCTTGGGGAGGTGATTGGATCATGGTATGACCCTCATCAGGGACTCTACTGATGACCTTACAGCTGTGAGTGATAACGGGAGGTGAAGCCTGTCGGAAGAGGGGTCACTGGGGGCATGGCCTGGAGGGGTAGCCCTCCCTCCCTCTCCCCTTGATCTCTCTCTGCTTCCTGCCTCCTTGCCATGAGCTGCTTCTCCTCTGTCACACCCTGTTGCCTTGCTGCCCTGTCTTGGAGCCAGCCAACTATTGACTGAACCTCTACAAACTGTGAGCCAAAATAAACCTCTCCTTTTTTAACTTGTGGGTGTCAGGTATTTTGTCTCAGCAATGAGAAAGTAACCAAGAAAACATATGAGAACACATGAAGAAGTTAAACATTGTTTTTAATAATGAGAAAGTTGATGCATTTTCATTAAGAAGAAATTGTGGATGTCTACTATTTCAACCATTAACACTATTCAGGATTGGTTAATAGAACAGAAAACATAATGGGTAAAAATTTTGAAAAGAAGGAAACAAAATTATCACTAATTGGTAAATTTGGATTGAATAAATTAAAAGGTGAAAATAAATTGATAATTATTGCAATGAAAAATGTTAATATGTTAGGAAACAGAATTAATATACAAAAACATATAATTATAAAAGTATACAAGTAATTAACCAATAGAAAGTGTAACATTTGTACTTAATACTTCCAACTCCCACAAGAGTGACACTGAAATTTTTTATTCATAGTAAAGCCTGATTTTCTGTAGATATAAATTTTTACTAAATCTATGTATGATAATTTATACATCTATTATATATGAATAATAATGTGTTTATTTATCTATTGTTTTTTATTCAGATAATCAGATTACTAAGTATCTGTAAAACAGCAAGTTTATGTCTTGGAGAGTATTTATCTGAAAAATAAAAATAATAAAATGTATTTACTTGTCTTACCTGATACTAGAATTTTTTAAAAGGCTAATAATTAAAATGGTTTTCTCAGTGCATTGATTTATATAGGTTAATAAAACAGAGTGTGAATACCCAATATAAATATATATATTATAAATATGCTTATATGGAATACATATACTGCATCTCTACCTATCCAGTTATGGAAAAATGTATCTATACAATTAGAAATTTGTTTTTCCTCAAAAGGATAGTAAAGTTATTGGTACTGTCAGACAGTTTATAGTTAGGGGTCATATGTAAGGCTCTGCTTTTAAATCCTGGGAGATATATGAATAATGAAAGTATTTTGAAGATTTTTCTCTTAGTAAAAAACCGTATGTGAAATACTGTTTTTGAATGCTGTCACTTCTTCAATACTGAGTTTAATGATCCAACATATAATTAGAAGTCAGCTATCAGCTCTTTGTATTCTACAGATTGGCCAAATGACTATGTAGATAAAAATTAGGACATGCTTTTATTTAACTTCCATAAGAATGTTTTCATAATCTTCATTTGCCTCATTTTTTGTGGAAAATGTTTGCTTTCTCGAACCCAGGACAGACACTCCCTTTCCTCTCTGCTTCTCCAGCTATATCTGTCTGAGATCACTGCTTTCCAATGACCACCAGAATGCTAAGGCACCCAAACCACACTTCTTAGTACAGATTTCCTTCTCCTCCTTTCATTCCAAAGTTTTGGCTGATGACTTTGAACATTATTATAGAAAATAAACAGTGATGGATATGTTATATTTATGATATCATCTTCCAGGTGTCCAAAATATTTAGGAATCTCACATGGCCCTTTTCACAAAACAATGCCTATGTGGTCAAATTTTACATTTATGACATACCTAGCTTCTCATCCTTGATATTATGTCACCTTTCCAATTTTGCTCCATCTACTGTTAAACTGATTTGAGAAAGGAAAATAAACTTAACTGTCTAGAGTTAACTCTCTAGAGGGAATGTGAAGTAATATGATATTGCATTAGTTATAGAATCATTGGAAATATTTTATTTTAGAATTAAGCTTTCAAAAATAATAATTTTCAAAAAAAATGGAAATGAAATCTATGTAAATAGGGAAGGGTGGAGGGGGTGAAGGGCACAAGGTAATGGGGAAAAAAATAAGAACCAAGATACATCATGTAAAGGTACAAACACCCAATGATAAATGTAAATGAATTGTATACCTAAAATGTACCAATAAAAGAACCAAAAAAATAATAATAATTTTCTTCTTTGGATAACAGTACACATTTATATTTTAATAAGAATAAAAAGTGTTTTCTCAATTCCCTCAACAATATTTTAATATAAAGTATTACTTCATTTCATTTGCTAAAAAGAAAATACAAAAAAATTTAGTGAGTTTAAGAAAATCTCACAGATTGTGCATACTTTCATTTTTTTACAAACCCAGTATTTTTATATATAAAAATAATGCTTGATTGGCAATGAGGTGTAGCAACTTTAGGCACCATATTCCAAAGGAGAATCAGCCACATCGCTATTGTTATCTGTACTTTTGCCATGAAGAAAGGAATTGGGAGACTAAAAGGAAAAGATATTAGCTCTGTCTTATATCTGACTGGTGAATATACTGACTGATATAATATTGCTATGGTATGATTTGGACAGCACAAGTTGAGACACCCAAGGCTGGCCTGCAGGTTGTGACTGAACTATCCAAATCATTCCCAATAATAGAATCAGTTTTCTGTAATGTTCCAGTATCTGTATTTTGATTTTAAAAATTTGGTTATCTTTTATATTTCTTTTAGCACAATCAGAAAGTGTGTCCTTAATTTTCAAACACTGTAGTCTTAATACAATTGGTCGATACAAAAAAAGTTTTGCTGAAAAATTTATTTCAGTTAGACTAAAATTAATTTTTAAAATATGATAACATAATAACAAGTACAGCTCTACAAACATTTTGGTTTGTTTTTTCAGTGTAGGCTTATATTATATTTTTAAAGATAGTAAGAAAAATACTTGCAATTATATGTTCTTTTAATATTTTATTATATTGCCAATTATTCTGTTCAATTTTCTGCCATGGTATCATTACCATATCTGTTATTTCAATGTGCTTGCTGGTCTAGTAAATTCATTAAATTCAAAATGATAATAACTATAAATGTCAGTTTATAGTTGTTTCTATAAATATATGTTAGTTTATATCTATTAGTTTATGGTTTATATCTTATGTTATAGATAATGATAATATTAAATGTTAGCTATATTAGTAATTCAAACTTGTTGTTGGCATTTTATTTTCAAACGAATCTTTCCCATTCTGTAGTAGTCATATACATTCTGATCTCTACTTTGAACGCCTCAATTCCTGCCCTATTGGCCTACCTTTTGTCAAATGTCAAATAAAAATTGAGTATCTCCTGAAAATATGCCACTGGAATAGTCACTTCTCTTCTTCTTGTTCACTCTGAAACTGCACGTCTTTGTTGTTGTTTCTCTACAAAGCTTCCTTTAGAACCTGTCTTCAAGTGTTGAAGATAATCAGAATCAATTGAATTACAGAAAAATCACTAAGCCCGGCATTATATTGTCAATATTTGTCAAGAATGTAGGGCTATTGATTTTTTTTACTCTTGTCTTGTGTACTTTCTAGTTCTACATTTCCTCAAATATCTGTCACAGATAGCATTTATCTATAGCTCAGAAACAGCTTGAAATTGGGAAGGAAGAATGAAATTACTTACTACCTGCTTTTCTGGAGGCAAGCCACGTTATGAGGATACTCTATCCTTCACTACTTATTTGCATTTTCTTTGAGATTGTCATACTTTTGCATTAAAAATATTCTGAAATACTCTTCAATCTGTGATATTAGAAAACTTTTTGCTTTCCTGATTTATTTGTCACATTATGAACTAAATAATTTTTTAAAAAATAATATACTAGGCAGATGGTTTGTATATAAATTAGGGACCAGGACAAGAGCTAAGAACAAATGACATAAATTTCCCAAGATTATAAACAAAATCACTAGTAACCACCAGAGCCCTGATAATGCCTAGTTGTGTCTCACTAAGAGAAGGGCACATTGCCTTCCTCTCTAACCACCCTCACATCAAGTTTTCCCTCGGTGGTCAAGTTAAGGAAAGCACTGGGCTCACTTAGTGGGAAGACACACTCCTTTCTACTTGAAGTTTGCTTTAAGAGTGTGAGCTACCACTTCTAAAACCAAGTGAGGGCAGCTCCAAGAGAATCCTGGCAAAAATACAGGATCCCTACAGGAGAGAGCACTGGTTTCTCACTTCTTGACCATTGCTCATAGTACCCAAGCAAAAACAGACGTATTCTGGGACTGCTGTTGGAACAGAAGCCATTCCCAAAGGCTACTGAACAAAGGGAGGGCGTGTGTTTCAGTTTGTGGAGGGGAGAAGTTGGCAGGAATAGCGGGCAACAAACAGGCCAAAAGGGAATTTGATGTATTGTGACTGATAGGAATATGGAAAGTGGCTGCACCAAGTCCTAATTCTTCCAAGCCCCTGCGGATATGGAGACATCCCCAGAAATTCTCCTAGTTCCATGAGAAGACTGTGCAGGTGACTACAATGTCAAAATCTATGGGTATAGCTTGGAGAAAGAGTTGAAGGTTTAAAATCTTAGAAAAGGCAAATGGAAAGTCCAGTGCTCCTTCTAGGATCTTCAGTTATTAAAAGGACCAAAATCCATACCCTGCACTTCAGATGAAACCAGTTTGAATCACAGTGAAGCTGAGAACACACTGCCAACAAAAGAGGCAGCTGGTCTCACTAGGACTGCTTCTCTCCCTAAAACTGGTCCCTGATCTGGATGGGATGTCAGAAGCTAGGCCTGGACCTGGGAGAGAGAAAATCTTGGAACCAAAGCCCCAAGCTCTGCTGGAATGGAGCCCTGAAGTAATGGGGAGAAGGAAATTTTAAAGAAAATAGGATTGATTCCTAAGAACAGATTAGAAGGTCTAATCAGTAATTTCTTTCTGACTTTCAGGTTTAGGCAGTGAAAGAAATTTGAAATTAACCTCTGCACGCTCTTCCATCTGTCTCTGTCTGTCTGTCACTACAGAAACCCCTATGTAGCACCTCCTTGACTTAGTTACTTTTAATGTTGGCAGGTTGTGAAGGATGTCAAGAGGATATTTATTGTTTAAGGCTAAAAATAGACTCAAATGAGGAAAGTATCCAATACCTCTGTCTAGTCTACCACATCCATGTCACATTACATATCATCAAAAACGAAAAACATACTATCCAGGAAGAAAATATATGCGCTTGACTGGAATTCATTTGTGGTGTCTATTTCAGGAAGCCTTAATACTTTGGGCAGGCTGCAAGAGGAGAAACATATACTGATAGAAAGGGAAAATAGATAGGTTTTATGTTCATCTCAGTATAAAATATATTTTCAAGCCAATTATACTGCATCATTCCTAATTACTACTTTGCAACTGTTCCTTAAATTCAAGTGTAATTTACTGAGGCTGAAAACAAGCAGGGAACCTCTCGCATAATTTGAAACCAATAAATACATGTCATCATGGACTGCTCACGAAAGTTTTATTGCTAATGCATGTAGAAATGCTGCATTTTATAACTTATGGTAAATATGTTGTAGCATAGCAACAGCAGATATTAGTGCATATTTCAAAGGTGGTGATGTCTTTTAATATACGAGAAAAAAGAAGCTCTTTGCAAAGCTGTGATTTTGCCTGACCACTGATTACCCCAAGAGCACAGCAGCTAAGGGATGTAATAGTGATGGAAACCTGTGGAAAGCACAGCTAATAAACAAACCCAAACTGTAGCATGTTCTGTAAACTGTACCTGCCATGCTGAATGAGTAGTTATGCCACTGCAGAAATGATAAATAATGCCATGTTATCTTCCCTGGGAAAATGAAGTATTTGTTGCCCCTCAAATTGCTAAAGGTGAAAACTGCTTTCTGGGACCCATCAGTTAGAAAGGACATAATCTGACAAGATAATTCTTTTTAAAGGGCTGCATGTTTGGCACTATGGCATGAAAATATTTACTTTATAAATATTACCTGCCCTTCTTGTGATTTAGTGAAGGGGAAAATTAAAGCCCAATTGAGATTCAAAGGAGGATGATTTTAAAAGTTGGAACTTTTAAATAGTATTGATTATGATTGAGATTCTTAGCTTAATTGATTAACAAAAACATTTAAACATTTTCAGCAACTTTAAAAGTTTAAAATTTAGCGACAAATAATAGATATTTATGTCATATTATGCAAGGCAAAATATAAAATGCTAGGAAAAGTGTACAAACTATGTTTATATGCATTTAATTGACTGGAAATTCTTCTAAGTTACTAGTAATTTTATATTTATTAGAATAATTTTTAAATGTTACAAGAAAATTTTACCCCTAGGTTCTTACCATATGTGACTAGTGGAATTATATTGCAGCTCATGCAAGCTAGACCATGTTTAGCCTAACCTAGCATTAAATTATCATCTTTTCCAAAACGAGTATAGACCTTAACTAAGGCTCACTTGACACAGCTGCAAGGAGGAAATCCATAACGCTGCACATGGCACACCATGCTTACTTTCCTCTTTAGACCTTTCTCTCTCCCCAGTGTTTCACCGCACCTGGACACTACTGTTGCTTTGCTTTGCCTCACTTATGTCCCTTCATATCACATCACAGGAGTTTCGTGTCCTTCCATCTCTGGGCAGTATCTATTAGTTTCCATACCCTTACTGTTCCATGCTGTGAACTTAAAAACCTCCTCACAGCAGGTGTTTCTTGAAAAAAAATGAGATATACTTACTTATTTGCTCTGGTGGGATCCTGAGAATAGAAATTGCTGCATTTGATTACGCTGTTTTCAAAGAAATTCATTACTTTTACTTCATGGGAGTCAAAGTTCTGCCTATGTGTGTTTTAACTTTGCCAGAATTAGCCCTAGAAAATCTGAGAAAGTTACAATTATAGAAAATAACTATTATTATTTGATTGTAAAATATTTGAAACAAATAATTGACTTCAACTGATTGTGTGGTGATGATTGATACAGAATGAATTTCATTACAATGAGACAGCACTACTAGAGACCTGAAACTCAAAATTACTTGATCTGATTACTCTGACTGAGGCAGGCTCCTGAGAGAGAAACACACTGAAGACAGAAAAATAGTGTTACATTCTTCATTATTAAAGCTCCCGCCTATACAGCCAGCAACCTCTAATGCCTTAGTTAAAATAGTGAGTCTCAAGTTCAGTTCTCTGTCCACTGGACTAAAGACTTAGGTACTGTGTGCTCCATCTTTACCTGATCTTGACTCTGGAGTCTTAAACACTCCATCGATGACAAAAGACAACAATAACTTTAAAGAAAAGATTACTAAAGGAAGTAGAGTTTTTCTTCTTAAAACTGAAAACACCTGAATTATTTCATTCAGAGAATACTGTCATGTCTTATAAGATCTTAGGAGTGGATTTGGGGTTGGGAGCATTGACAGAATGTATAGAATTTCCTAGAATGCATTAAATTTCACCAGAAAAAAATTTACTTATTTTTTCACCAAATTTTGCATTTTACCCTCTGTCATTTTCTCTTTGATAGCGATGAGCTATGTTATCTTCCTTCTCTTGCTGCAGTTGGGATTCAGAGTTCACTGTACACATTAAAATGTGAGCTTTATAATTACAGTTGTTTGGTAAGAACTAATTATCATTAATTAATTTTTCATCTCAGATATTATGCAGTTAAGAACAGTTTTCCCATGATGCTTTGCAACTTTAAAAAATGACCATGCACAGTTTTATATCCCAACTAATACAAATTTTACAGCATTTTATGGTTTAGATTGAAAATGTTCCCCCAAATTCTCATGTATGTGAAAGGCAGTTAGATCATGGTAGCATTATACTCAATCAGCAGATTAATCCATAGTGAATCCACAGTTGAACATGGTGTTAGGAGGTGGGGCCTGCTTGACAGAGGTGGTTCACCAGGGCCATGACCTGGAGGGTGGATCTCCCTCCTCAGCTTTTCTTTACCATGATATTAGCAGTGTTCTTCCGCCAGATCCTTCCACCATTATTTTTCCTGCCTGGAGTCAACCTGTACGGACTGAATCCTCTAAAAACTGCGAGGCAAAATAAATCTTTCTTCCTTTAACACAGGAGTCTTTGCTGAGATATTTTAGATCCAAAAATATCATTGACCCTTCTCAGCTCTAGACTTAAATCATTACTGAAAATTATGTGAATGGACATGGCAGAAATAGATGTTTGGGAAAGTTTTTATTAGAATGCTTTTGTAGAACCCAGGATCTTTTCCTATGTACTGAAACTTAAATATTAGCAGTAAAGTTTCTAAGGGAAATAACTGAAAATAATTTAATTTCTCAAAAGTTCGCAAAATCCAGAAATGACTACAATAGTTTTCCCTTATCAGCAATTTCATTTTCCCTGATATCTATTACCTGTGGTCACACATGGTTGGTTGAAAGATATTAAATGGAAAATTCCAGAAATAAACAATTTTTAAGTCTAAAATTGCACTGTATTCTTAGTATCAAGCTAAAATCCTTTATATTTTTCAGTGTTTAGAATTATGCATATTATTTGAATTTAAATGAAGTTAATTGACATCTTATCTATGCATAGAATGCATTAGCCTAAAAATAATTTGTGAGTTATTTTGCAAAGTTATTTATATGAAAAATGTTTATGTTTTTAAAATGTGCTGCTCTGTTTTTAAATAATAAATATGTTTTAGTGCATGCAAATATGAAGTCATACATAAAATGCATTTATCAGGGCTAAAGGAAATCTAATATGACAAAAAAATGAAATAGGTTACCTTAAAAATAAATAAAATTACACATTACTAGTGATTATTAAACTGTTGGAAATAAACTTGACTCCAAATTCTTGGCAAGTTATCTGCATAAATGAAAACATGTTTATTGATATGTAAAAGATTATTCATAACTGCTTGACAAGAAGACCCTTAAGTATATTCTTCATTTTTAATACAATGCAAGTGATTTACTTTTAAGACAATTAATTATCATTTTTCTGCAATTATTTTTGCAGCTCCTATTGTAAAATGACAGTTGTGATTTAACAAAGTATTTTTAATAGAGACATGACTGAATTTACTTTTGGATGCTTACTATGTGGGCCAATGTAGATATAAAGTTAAATGTAATAAATTCTTAATTTGTCTTTCATCAATATCTTGATACCATTAATAGATGTTATAATCATGTCATCGAGACTTAAAGAATGTTTAATATTTTATAGAAGCATAGCCATTGCCTAATATCCTTGTTTATTTCACATAGTTCTCTCCAATTACAGTGTTTGTGGTCAATAAGATCACTTAAGGCCTGAATATTAAGCTTTATTGAGACATAGTATTTAGGTTTTGCATTATTTTTAACACTTACTGAAGTTTGGAGTTATTCAGTTTGTCAGCAGCATCTCTATCAGTACAAAACTTGAAACACACAAACACTTATAAAAATCCTTAGAAAAAAGTGACAAAATAGTAAAATGCCTGTTTTTCATCTCTGGTCTGTCTGGCCACCTATGCTATCCTTCCCCATAATTAGTTTACTAAGAAAGGTCAGCAATTTACTTCTGTGGTTCCATAAACCATGAAGTATAACCTAGGTTAAGAATTTGGTGACTGGAATTCGAATTAACCTAAATATTTAACATTTAAAAAGTTTTTTCTTCATCCAGGGATTTAGCTCAGTGGCACTGCGCCTGCCTCATAAGCAAGGTTTAGAGTTAAATCCCTGGTACCAAAAGAAAATTTTTTGTCTTGCAATAATTTGTCATTAGTTTGTCAGGTATTAGAATATCTATGATAATCACTTCTGGAAAACTGACTACTAGTTTAATATGCCTTGAAGGTTGCAAGTGTATAAAAATAGAGTCATTTCTACCACAAACGAGGTAATTAAAATATTTAAGAGCTATTGCCAAAAGAAGGATAGTGGTTCTTTTTAAAATATCTGTATGTAAAGAACTCCTATAGTTTGATTTTGCAAATTCTACAAGAGTAAAATTTTTGTATTTTCTTAAAATTAGTGCAACAGTGAAGGCAAATGGCTAATACATATAAAATGAGAAAAAGTAAAAACATATGTCAAGTGGAGCTTTTGTGAGACTTACATAGTGGAAAATAGAGAGTGACATATAAGAGACCTGAGTAGGATCTGAATGGGATACAGATCTACAAATGGAACTATGAGTGCTCAGTAAAAATCAAGAAAGTAGATATGAGAAATGAAAACCCTGGGAAGGGGGTGGTAAAAAGATTAAGTGCGAACCTAGTGAACAAGAAACCTGTGGCAAGACATGGTTTTGCGATGAATAAATTGAGTTTTAGAATGGAAAGAACTAAAGGAATAAAGCCGAGTTGGCAATTGTTATTTTAAATTGATGCCATTGGCTTCTAGGTGGAGAATGAATTGTAAGAAAATATTTGATATGGGGAAATGAAGTGGAAGAAAGTAAAGCAAATTTATTGTGATGGACTGTTTGCAGAAGGAGGTAAAGGGGCAATGATGGATGAGATGTGTATAGGTTTGTGATGAGCTTTGGAGGTAGTGTCAGTTTAATTCTATGTGCCTGTAATGAGGGATGGGATATTAAGGTTAAAGAGTGGAGTCAATGGTTATGCTTATTTTATTGAGTTGAACAACCAGATGAATCATGATGCCAGAATGGATTGTCATCTGACAGGAAAGCCAAAGGCTAAAGCAGGCTTTGGTGGAGGTAGAACCAAGAATGAAGACATGATTACCTTCACTGAATAAGGGTGAGGTCAGGCCATTATTTCAATTTCCATTTATTTATCATTATCCATAGAGAATTAGATCCAGGACAACTGTGGGTACCAAAACTTAAGGGTATCAAGTCCATGATATAAAATAGAATAGTAGTTTTACTGCATTGTGTGTGCTCTTTTTCAATTTTTAAATTTATTATCTGATTTATTTACATAACTTTTCAAAATAGCATTTGGAATAAAGGTATCTCTGACTTTATAAAGTGGAATATGTTTACACATTTATGTATATTATACTAATTATTTTTTTATAATTTCTTTATCTTCACTAATATTTTGCTTATTTTATCTTTCAGGGCCTTAGAGAAAGTATTTTAGTGGAATCTTGTGTCTTTTTCCCTCGAGTTTCTAGAGTTAGTTATTCATTTTATTTTGTACATAAGCATTTATAAAAGATTGTCCTGGGTCACAGAATTATCCTTTTAGATCATGTTTCTCACAAAAAGTCTATTTAAAGTAGAGTATTTCAATAACAAAATAGTATAATACTTTGTATGAATATATTAAGTATTACCAACAATTTCACCAGTTTAAAAATTCAGTACCTAAGATATATTGTAGTAAAACAGGGTCAATAATGTAATATAATATCTTTCTTTCTAATTTTACTCTATATTTTAATACAAAAGTATACTACAGTGTTCATAAATCATTGCTCTGTCTGTTGTTCATTTATCAGTTGTGGCCCACATAACTTCTCTACTTATGTAGAATTTTTTACACTTCATTATCTACTTCTTGTGTATGCTATGGTCATATTAAATAAACATATTTGATTTCAAGACATCACTTCAGATTGCAATATATTGACAAAAGACTAAAACACTGAAAAGTTACTTTCTCTATATTTCTATAGAAGCTTGCTAAAGAAAGCACAGCACAATTTTTATATTAAATTATCCTGTAGGGATCAACATTTATTTTCTAGAAAACTTAGTATTTTTCTTATCATCAATCTAGATTCTTTTACTTTACCGGGGGGGGGGCGGGGCAGGGTAAATCTTTATGACACTTTTTTCATTCGCTTTACATGCTTTTAGTATGTGTCTTGATTGCAGGGGAAGTTCTGTTGGTCAAAGAAATTTGGAAAGTGCTGCATTCTATGTAGTATTTATACTCCTAGAGATCGAAAGAAAATGTTAGTTGACATATTTAAGACTACCAGAAGTCAATTTTACTGTTTATTGCAATAGTTAACATAAATCACTTTTAAAAATAATACTTTCTAGCATTCAAGAGACCATACATTGTTAATGCTACTGTAGACAGTTTTATTTAAAAAACAGATTCAAAAAGGGTACATAGCTTGTTAAAGACAAGAAAAGGTCTATCTTGATTGTAACCTTATATAATTAGTAATATCCTAACAGCAAGGTCCTTTGGTGGTCACTCTTGTATGTCCTCCACTGTGATGCTAAACTGCATGTTATGTGGAAATGTAGGCACGCTGATAATTTCGCATTTCCCACCTTATACTTCATTCCCTGATGCAAAGACAGGCCTCTCTTTTTGTAGTTCACTGATCAATGTATTTGATTTTATATCTGTCATCTTTCTAGCACCACCTGAGATAGAATATTCCTATCACCTATGAAATTGTCTACACCACTAAGCCTTAAGTGTAAAAATAAACACAGCTGTGTGGTTAAGTGAGAAGTGAATGTGAAATCAGTGAACAAGTTTAGCCTCTGGCTCTACCACTGGTGTACTCCGTGATGTTTGGAAAGTCATTTCAATTACCTGACTCTTCTTCTTCAAATGTGAAATGAAGGCAATCAGATGCATAAGACTATTTTAAAAGATTTAATTATTCAAAGCTTTTAAGGAAGAAAGTTTTACTGTTATGTCAGTTTGCTTTCTATAATTAATGAGATATCTCCTGTTAAATGTGTGGAGGGTATAAAACTTTTAACTCATCATATCAACATTTTGCCCTACTGTAGCATTAAATCTATTTCCCAAACATATTTCTAAAGGAATCTAGTTCTGAAATCAGAACTTGCATTTTGGACAGAATAAAAGTTGAATGAAGAAGTAAGAACTTGGAAAGGTGTTTGAAATAACCTTGCTTCTCAGTGTCCCTTATGTTGTGGTGGAAATGCAAGGCTGAACAGGCTGAAAGGTGCCCAACTAGAGAGGCAGACTTGACCGCTGAATGAATATAAAGGGCTCTAACTTCCCACTCTACTACACAATTTTGTAACCAAACATCTTAACTATTCACTTGAATAGGAAGATGGCTTTTCTGCCCAAAAGCATCTCATCATATTGTCAATTGGCCGGCAAGTCCAATACTAGAAAACTCAAAGGCGCTTTTTTTGGCTGAAATTCTTTTATTATACATTTTAGGTATGCAATACATCTACATTTATCATTGGGTGCTTGCACCTGTACATGATGTATCTTGGTTCTTATTTTTTCCCCATTCCTTGCACTCCCTTCACCCCCTCCACCCTTCCCTACTTACAAAGACTTTGTTTCCATTTTTTTCTTTTCTCATAATTTTTCCTTTCCCTTCTTTCCTTCCCCTTCCCTTCCCAGTTCCCCTACCCTTTTGGACCTTTTCTTCCTATTTCAAATTATAAATTATTCATTTTAATTACTTTAGTCCTTATTTACACTTTCAGTTAACTCTTCAAATGTTCCTTAATAGAGTTCAAATTACATCGCAGAATAATACCTTAGTGAATATTCCTTTATATAAAGTTATTTTCTAATGGTGTTAGTCAGCCAAGGAGAGCAAGATAGCAAGAAAATTGAGCAACAATGCATTACAGTGAGTGAATGAGAAATGGTAGTGTTGAGATTTATTCCTTGCAAATAAATCCTGAAAAATTGTTTGATAAAAGCAAACTCCATCGTGTAGCATATAGAACTCTGCAGAAGCCAATCATCTTCTGATCTCGTTGCTTTACATGTTCCCACTCAATCTTACATTCTAGGTGTACTTGGTGTGTCCCAAATCCTAAAACTATAGGACTTTGTATATGTTTGCCCTCAACATAAGAGCTGCCATGAAATAATACTGCATGAGGATACGTGCTGCTGTCAGACAGAAGTTATGCAACTTTATAATTTTTCTCAGAAACAGTTCTAATAAGTTTTACTGACCTGATTGGATAACTTTGCCTCTTATTTGTACAAAATTTATGAAGACTATAATAGGTAGAAAAAGCTTATGAGGTAAGAGTTGAATTATTTTTCATATGTATTCAAGTCTATGAGAAGTTAATAAATTATTCTAATGATAATGACTAAACTCAACATTTATGGAAAATTTCCACAAATGTACATAATAGCACAATTCTTGATGTGCTTTGAAATGGTGGTTTTCAATAAATATTGAAATTAGGTGATAATCACTAGCATTATGTATTATTTATCAGCTTGCAGATTGCCATGAAAAGGAATGCCCTTTTACACATTAACTTCCCTTTAAGAAGCTTAGAGGAAAGACCTAATTCCAAATGCACTATTATTCTCCATACCGTTTTTACTCTTCATTGTTTATTGTAGAAATGTATGCATATTTTGGGGGTAATAAGGGACCTCATTTTTATCCAGTCATATCTAAAATAGCTCTAGGCTAAAAAATTCTCCATGGTATCCAAAGCAAATAACCTACCATACAATTTCATGGCTGATTCTTTGAAACTTTTGTTAAATGTAAGCTCTAAAATATTTGGGCTCTCATAGCAATAGAAATAGTTGGAACATCCTGTCTAACACATTGGCATAATACATTAACCAAACACATCACTTTCCTTTCTTTGGAAATACTAGCTTAAGATTTATGGCCTGAGAGAAAGATAAGTGTTTTTAAGAGAAGAAATAGAATGTCTTCAGTATTTTAATAATAATCAGAATTTTGATTTGAGCGTGTATTACAGAAATCATTAAAATAAATACTATAATTGGAAGACAGTTGGGTTCTAAACAGTCACTTGCAAAGGGAGAGGAAGATTCAGCTAATAAAGAGGACAATAAGAATCTTGAGGACTGGTAACATTCCATTTTATAGCTATTTGAGAGTAAAACTAGATTTTTTTTGAAGGTGAATTTTTGTCAAAGAAAATATTGTGAATGAATTACTTTGCTAAAACTTAAATATGGATTCTGTCCTTGACTTTGGCATATATTTTCTGAGATGTTGGTGATAAAGATGTTGGCTGTACCATAAAGAACGAGAAACTAGAAGCATTTATAGCTAAATGGATACATCATGTACAGGTGCAAGCACCCAATGATAAATGTAAGTGTATTGTATACCTAAAATGTACCAATAAAAGAATTTAAGCAAAAAAAAAATATGTTGGCTGTATACTCAACTCTCAAGCAGTTATTTACTGACAAAGTGAAGGAGAACAGTAATGTTAGATAACCCTTGTCCATATCCCATGAACATGGGTTGGAGGAATGGAAAGGCTCCACTTTCTCCAGTCGAAATAAAAATACTAGGATAAACTTACTGCAAAACTCATTCAGGAATTGGCATTTGGGAGTTATAATCATATTTTCAACATACTTGAGTTGTAAGAATTTAACCTGTGAGCTGTTTACCTTCATTCTTCCTTCAGAAGTGAAACTTGATTTTATTGTGAATTTCCAGATACCTTATTTTGAATTTCCAGATACCTATCAGATCTGGACCTTTACAATCATAATGTACTCCATAGAAACTACTGTACACGGTCTGTCAGAGCAGAGAAATTTACTTATTTTTTTAAATGTATGGATATTAATTTATTTATTCCGCCCAAAAATTCCCTCCTGAAAGGATTCTATTCCCTGCAGAAATTGTATATTTGAAAAAGTAAAATGTGTATGTAAGCTGCTTCAGTGTGACATTCACTTTTAGTGAGACAATGGAAATATTAAATACTATCTGAGAATTACAAGTTCAAACCTACTGTGGGCAATGCAGTAACTTTGCAAGATCCTGTCTCAAAATTTAAAAAGTTAAAAAGGGCTCAGGATATGATAGGTCACTGCAAAGGCCCTGAGTTCCATCACTAGTATGGCCCTACCGGCCCACAGACACACAAGATGGTATTAAAGTAAATAGACTGCATTTCTTTAATGCTCTTTTAGCTGAAATTGGGAAACTTAAAAGTTTCCTTTGGGAACTGTTTTGAATTCTATAAACTGGAATTGTTAGGCAACCTTCAGTTACTGTAATACCCGAGGTAATCAATGTATGAAGAGAAAAAGGTCAGTGTGACACACAATTTCAGAGGCGAAAGTCCATGGTCGATTGTTGATTTTAGGACTTTGTTGAGGCAGCACGTCACAGAAAGAGCACGCAGCCAAGCAAAACTGCTCACCTCATGGCCAGGGAGCAAAAAAGGGCGAGAGCAAGGAGGAGACTGGATTCCCACAATCCCCTTCAAGGGCATGGCCTCAGGGATCTAAAGACTTCCAAGTTTCTTCCACTTCCGAGTTGGGACAAAGTGTTACTTAGGGGAAAATTCCAGATCAAAACTGTAGAACGGGTGGAATAACTGTACTAGGGTAAAATAAAAAGTTCCCTTTTTTTTTTTTTGACAAAATAGTTATTCTTTAAATGATTGAATACCTATAACAATGATGAACCTGGACAGATCGTTTATTTTACCTGGCATTGATTCTAGTGTAGTTTGAAGTTCAACAGACATCTCGCCTTTATTTCATTCTTTGTGAACACAAAATTCAACTTTACCCAAGGAAATGTTAAGGCCATTTTCATATCGAACTTCAATTTTAATACAGCTCAGGCCTTGAGATATTTTAACTCATGTGAATCCTATGCTTTTCTTACTTAAAGGCATCAATAAAACACATTTTAAGATTAGATGCTTGTACCTCATCAGGTTTTCATGCATGATAGCCGGGCAGCACAGCAGGAGCATAAACCTTATCATTGGCTCTAGTTCAGGTCCATTACATTAACTGGCCTCATCACAAAGCACTCTATTTTTTGCTTACACATTGAATAGTAAATGAAAGTTAGATAAAGTTTTATCTAGTGAAGCAAAAGACCTGGCCATATCCCATGTTTTTCTTTTACCTTTCTTTTGCATCTTAGGGACACACCTGCCCAATAGATAATATTTTCCCCTTAGAAAAACTAAAAAGAAAAGAGAAAATAACTTGTTAATAAAATAAGGTGGCAGAACTTACATCTTCCCCAACCACTCCTCTTGTTTTTCTTTCTTTCCCTTCTGCCCTCTTCGTGATGTATTTATTAATTATACTTTACAAGCTAAGCATTTTGATCATGTCCACAGTTTTAAAGATGTCATATTTACCTTTGTACTCAAGTTGCTCAAAGAAACCAATATTTAAATACAAACAATGAACTAGAATGTAGTCTGATGATCAAAGCAGTATGTGCAGCATTTCAAATAAAGAAGAATAAATTGCTAACGCTTTTGGTGCTTGGGGAGAAAGAACTGGCAAAACTGTGTAGAGATGTTCCTTTGCCACTTAAAGAAAGCAGTAGTCGGTTGTCAAGGCAAGAAAAGTAAACAAATTTGGAAAGGACATTCAAGCCCAAGGAATTCAGCGGCAGGGTCACAAGGGCCTGAGTTAGCCTGTCTGTCAGCACAGCAAAATGGGTGCTTGTGAGGTAGGTTTGGATCATAGGTTGGGCAGTGGGAACACAGTGAAGTCATAAAGGTCATTGTGATCACGTGTAATAAATTAATTGAGTGTACGGCTTATGAGTCTATACGTCACAGTCAGGATCACAAGGGAGAGCTCTGGGCTCCAATTCAGCATTCCTGTGTACACACACGTCTAACAGATTTTCTGTTTTAACTGAGCTGAATAACATTAATTGGAGCATTTACTCTTTGTGTTGTACAAGTCCTCCCACACTTTATCATATCTGGACTGAATAACACATTTTTCTACTAGTATTTATTTAAGTAAATTTCTAAGTAGATAAAGGGGAACCACTAGTCTTTTTTTAAATCTCATGATAACTTTTATTTTTTATTCTTTCTTTTTTTATTGGCACAATTTTAATTTTTTATACTAACATGACCATATTTGTATATCAGAATTGCCTTTCATTCTATGATATTGTCTTTCAAGAAAATAAGGCACTTCTACGAAAGACCAAAGGGTGAAAAAAGAGCTAAGAGATTTCAAGCTCCACTGGGCAAATAACATGGCTAAGTGCTTTCAGAGAAATAAATTAATCCTCATGGGTTCCAAATTTCTATAATTTGTGAGATGAGGAAGTAAGATTACATGATTAAAATTTCTTTAAAATGCAAAATGAAGGAGAAGTTAATAATTCAACTGTATAAAAATAAAACTGATATGGAGCATAATTCTAATTAATATTTAGTTATTTGTTTAGTAGTTTTATCTCTGTGCAGTAGTATTGGAGGCTATCTTTGTTCATTATGTAGGAAAACATTGAAAACCTTATTTAATCAAAAAATAAAGCTTTAGAAATAGATTGTGAATGTAATATCTACAAATAATGTACTAGAAAAGGTTTGAATAATTAATTCAATTACTTTTTAATGAAATATAAATATGATTTGTCTACACCACAAATGTTTATGATGATTTTTAATCACGATATATTATGATTGTTATGTTTATCAATATCTGTCCATGCATCTGCCTACTTACATGTTGATCTTCAGACTACTTTGTTCTGTGGCCACAGAGTTAATCAGAATTACCACTAAGTATCAAGATAAAAATTCAGTAGTGTTAACTAGACAGCTTCTTTCCTCCTACTTTCTTGGTAATGTTCAAGTTTTTCTGGTGTCCCTTGGCTAAGGTAATCTCTTTTAAACTGTATGATGGCAAAGTACAATTATATGTGATGCTGCCATGGGGCACTACCAATGTGATAAGTGTCCTCTTAACAGCAATAATAACAACTATTAAGAAAAATATGCATAAGTGAAAACAAAACAGGAGAGAAGACAACCCCTCTTTTCAATAGGCGACTGGGCTTCTACAGCCTAACAAGCTTACCCAATTTAATTCTCTACAAAAATATACTTCTGTTGAACCTAGCGATTCATGATTTGATTATAGTCCAGATACTGTGAAATGATATGTTAACCTATAGAGCTATAATTTATCTAGTAGAAAAGATAATTTTAATTCATAGCATATCAGTGTTTTTAAAAGTTTTTATTTTTAAAGTGTCAATAAATACTCTGTTCTCCAAATGCCCTCAAAAAACATCATTAACTTAATAGATTCTCATTAATGAGATAAAATTGGACATGTATTTACTTTATATTTGTACAATTCACATTTTCATCCTTTAATATTGATACTAATACCTACTATTTATTATGTTCAGTGTTTTAAGAAAGTAAGAAATAGTATCCATCTTAAACTTCATACCTCTACAAGGTAAATATTAATAATGTTTTCTTAGATAAGGAGCTGGATGATATGAAGGGTGAGTATTTGAATATTGATGATAACCCATTTACGGCAGTATTTAAACATATTCATTGCAGACTTACTGTGTGCCAGTTACTGGTGTAGGTATCCGGAATATGAATGGCCCAACAGGCAAATATTATGGTTCTTAAGGAACTAACAGTCTAGTCCAGATAGGGAAGAAAGGAGAGACACTAAACAAAATAAATAATCTAATATTTCACGGAACATAAATTAGAATATAGTTTTGTTTGCTTTTAAAGCCTACAGTCCTAATTTCTTCATTATGGAATCAGAAGCATTATTAATAGAAAGAAATTAATATTAAAAATCTAGGTTACTACAGTTATCAATTGATTCTCCCATGTCCTCTAGACATGTCACCTCAATTACAAAAATGAGACTTTATCAAGGAAAATGATTGGATTGAATTTTCTCAAATCCAATTGAAATATATGCATGTGAAATATATGCATCTTGATAACAATTGTCCACAATGAAGAGCTGACAGCAATGTACTGTACTATGTTTTGGAAAACTGCCAAGAAAGATGTTAAGTGTCTATACCACAAAAAATTAAAAGTATGTGATATAATGCAAGTTAATTAGCTTGAGCTAGCCACCACACACGGTTTACATATTTCAAACACATTGTACACAATAAATATATAATATATAAATGTGTGATTAATGCGTGATTAATGTATTTGTCAAATAAAAGAAACTAATTTTTAAAAACAGCACAATTGAAGAAACAAAGTGAGGCTCCATATTAGTGAATTAAGTATCTTCTCCTGTCTTAACAACATCTTCTATTAGAAAGGAGAGAAAAGGAACGGTCTCCTCTCATTTTTATGTCAGATTTTAAAATTTTCTTTTCTGTCCCCCTTCATTCTTTTAGAGTATCCAGAATACAGGCAACATCTTAAACAATTCCTTTTTAAAGAAACATAATTATTTCTCTAACTGAGCTAATATAATTCAATGATTGAACAGAATTGTAGGCATTACTAATAGATTATGAACCTGAACATGTTGCTCTAATCCAAAACACAGTCATTACAAGTAATTGTGTTAGTCTTCGGAAAAGTAAAATGGAATAGAGGGTTTTGCATTTATTGTCATATTTCATCATTTTAAAGGGACTATAAAAATCTCTAATTGTTCTCTTTATGTAATTTAATCTATGGTTTCATTCAACCTATTATCGTTCAGATACATTTCCACACAGCTAAGGGCCATTAACATTTTTGGAAGTTTTAGAACAATTATATCTGACTGCAAAGTACAAATATCTGCCAATGGTTGAGATAGTAGGAAAACTTTCTACAATTTCACATAAAATCTAAAAATATAATATTTTAAAGGAAAATCAGTTTTACATGAATTGTGTCCAACACATTGCTTTGAAGGAAGCGAAATATATGTGGAATAATTTTTTATGAAAAATTTGCAGATAATGTTCATACTGTACCATATAATGGGGCTTAGTATTTCTTCATAGACTAAATAAATGTGTGGAGGAGATGAATAAGCAAAACAAAACAAAAAAGAATGGGAAACTCCCAAGATCATCTTCCAATTAAACAAATTAACATTAAAAGCTGAGTTAAATATCTAGAATGTACATTCCATAGCCTAATCCTTCATAACTCTGAAGAGTATGGAAAAGACACTATTGAAATGAACTCTTGCAGGAGAAAGCATAGCCTTCGTCTGTAAGTCTATAAAATGTAAGCAAGGAGTAATGGTTTGATCATACTTATACTCCCAGACAAAGTTACTAAAAGGTTTAACTTCTGGTTTAACTACCTTAATAACAAGTATTACTTGAACATTTTTTAAAACATTTGCATTCAAAAGTGTAACTCCTCTCATTGGTTTTAACATAAAATAACATCAGGTGACATTCACTTGATTTCTCTGCTCTTTGACATGACTAATTGAGAAAAGAAATATAACATTTAATTTTTAGTTTTTTCATGCTTTCTTTTAAAAAAATCTAAGTAAAGTTTTTTATTCCCTTGGTGTCCTAACAATATATTTTACTGAACTAGGGAATATGGATGCTCATTTATTTTTTTGATCTCTCTGATGCAGAAATGTTTCAAAGGGATAAATTACAGGCAGGATTCTAATCTAACTATTTGCAAAGTACTACTCTTTTACCAAAACTGATTGAACTTCAAAGCCTCCCTAAAACATCATACATAATTTATTTTAGGGGAAGAAAACAATGAAATACTGGACAAAGTCTGGAACAATAGTATTTTAAATAAGCCATTGTGACAAGCAAATTATTTGCTTGGAGATGAACACAGTTTTTGTCAAGCTAATTTTTTAAATTCATAAATCTTTTAATATGGAAGATTGATGATTTTGAGCATTTCTTGTAGAGCACAGAAAAAAAGTAAGCAATCAGTATGACTGGCTCCTTCTATTTCTTTTTTTAAACTGTGCATTTAGTTGTTTCTTAATCATACATTCCAATCACAGATTTTTTAATTGGTTTTTGACCTACGTACCATCATGGGTTGATGAGCAATTCTCTAAACAAGGCTGCATAGTGTTCATGTGTGTTCAATAATTCAGCAATCCGTCTGGGAGATGTAATGGGACCCAGGGTTCTGGTTGATATTCAGTGACTGCTTAGAGTACCACAACAATTTATGGTTAAATTGCACTCAAATTCCTTCATGAAGAGTCAGCAGATTCCAAAATGCACATTGCTACACTTTATAGATGAAAAGAATCCCTTCTATGTGGATGAGAAAATAGAGTCAATTGTATGTCTAGACAAATCTATATATGAAATGTCAAAAAATCAGAGTAAAATGGAAATACTAATGTTTTGTTGTTGTTTTAGCAACATTGAAGCAAAATTTCTTAGATTTATCAGACATTTAACAAATGCTCTAAATGTTCATTAAAAGGTAATTTTCTTCATTACAATACAACAATATTTCTACATAATTCCTCACTTAATTTGGCAAAGTTAATACAAGATTAAAAAACAAATATGAAATTGGTCTATGTAACTGCATACTTTCAGTGTATTTAGTTCAGTTTGCCACATCAATAAAGTTTAACTAAATAATATAGAAATTTCTAAGTGATCAGCAAAGGCAATGTTGTACTAATTCATAAAGCTTACTTGCTTAAACTTTTCTTATTGCATAATTTATGTAGCCTAATATTTTAATGCAGGCATTGAATATTTTCATTATTACATGTTAGTTATACTATTATGTATATAACTGTTCCTGAAATACACATAACTTTTTTTTCTTAAATTCTTTTATTGGTACATTTTAGGTATACAATACATTTAGATTTATCTTTGGGTGCTTGTACGTGTACATGATGTATCTTGGTTCTTATTTTTTCCCCATTACCTGTACGCCCTTCACCCCTAAACCCTTCCCTATTTACATAC
>NW_004624779.1:479695-490314 GCF_000247695.1 Heterocephalus glaber | reverse complement strand
GGGAAGGGGAAAAAATAAGAACCAAGATACTCATGTAAAGGTACAAGATCCCAATGATCAATGTAACTGTATTTTATACTGAAAATGTACCGATAAACTTAATGGGAAAAAAAAGATTAAAACAAATAATTGATAATATGAAATAGGAAGAAAAGGTCCAAATGGGTAGGGCTGGTGGAAGGGGAAAGGAAAGTAAGGAAGGATAAATTATGAGAAAAGAAAAAAAAATGGAAATGAAGTCTATGTAAATAGGGAAGGGTGGAGAGGGTGAAGGGCGCACAGGTAATGGGAAAAATATTAGAACCAAGATACATCATGTACGGGTACAAGCACTTAATGATAAATGTAAACATCTTGTATACCTAAAATGTACCAATGAAAGAATTTAAGAAAAGAAAAAAATAAGCATAACTGTATTACATTGATATAAGCTTAGTGTTGGAAAAGTTAAGACAACAAATTGAATTCAAGACATGTTACAAAACTTAAAATCATATAGGCTAAACAAAAACAGGAGTTTTAAATGTTATTGAGCCTGTGAGTTATTACTTATTTATTGCAAATTTATTACAAGATTCCCTAGATTATAGTGACATGGTAGTGAGGGAGAAACAAGAACAAAGTTATATTTTAAGAAATTTGTTGATAAGGAGTTAAATTTGTGATATAACTGCTGGCTGAGGCAGTCTAGCTCAAGGGAAGGGTACTTTAATATTTAGGTAGTTTTAAATATGCTCATATTTAGGGAGAGAGTCAAAGGACAGTACAGAGCATAGACAAAAGAAATGTGGGTATAGTTCCAAAGTCACTGAACACAGGTAGTACAGTACAAGAAATAATTTCAAATAAATTGCTGGGTTGGTAAGCAAGTAAGAAACGAAAAGCAACAATCATAAAAAGAAAACCTACAGAAGCCTCAGAGGTTGAAAATAAGACCATAGCACATTTAAGAAAATGGAGTATGTTCAAATATATCAGTACTTCCCAAAATACAAATGGATTACACTTTAAGGTTATATTATTGGACAAAAGCAAATATATGTAATGGAGATTTCCAAAGACAATTGAAAAATGTATGGATTTGAAAGCTTGACAGTGAAAAGACAGGAAATTCAAGGAAATACTTTAAAAAATTAATAGTATTATTAGGCAAAATTTTATTTTTGTGTGAATTTAGCACCCCACTTTCCAATTCTCCAAGCCAGAATTCTCAATATTATTGTTTATTACTACCTCTACTCTTCATTCTTTAAGTCGCCAAATTCTGATGTGTCTCCTAAATATTTCTCAATGTATCCTTTTTCCTTAATCTGTAAGACTCCATGGTTTACAGCCTCTTATGTAGGCAGCTCCTGCTGCTTCCCACCTGGTTTTCTTGCTCTCAGTGCTATGTCTTTCAATGCATTCATCTACAACAAAGCCAAAGTAATGTTTATGCCACTACCCTATTTAACAATACTCTCTACACTCAACAGTTCCACTTTTCAGCAGGTTGATTTCCCAGACCATTAACATGGCTTTATTTTCTCTAGCTCCAGCTCCTTTATTTTCTATATATTGCCAATCTCTGCAGGCTCATCACTGGTATATCTTTTCCAAAGCTGTGTTTAGAACTATGTTCAGTTCCTCCAGCACATAGCGCAGTCTTTAAAATCAAGCCCTTATTAGTGTTTATCATCTATCTAGAACAGATTTTCCTTACTCCTTCCATCCTCAACCCAACTTTTCCCATCTCTCTGTTACCTCCACTTTCTCTAGCTAATCCTTGGCAAGTTTTCATAGTTTAGGATAGACACCCTTTCCCTGGAAACCTTTGCTTACCCTCTAATTATGATGCAAGTTGACTCTATAATTGCACTTGCTCCACAGTATTATATTCACCTATAATTTAAGCCTCTATTTCTTACTCTATTGTAAATAATAAGGTTAAGAACATTGTCTATTATACTGAGCATTTAATTTTTGTGTTACATTTTTTTTTTGGTACCAGGGATTGAACTCGGGTCCTTGCGCTTGCACAACAGGCAGTGAAACCACTGAGCTAAATCTCCGGCCCCAGCATTTAATTTTTGGACCTAATCCTTTTCTAAATAATTGTTTGTCAATCATCTTACAATAAAACATTGTGTATTATCTTCTAAAGGCCAATACAAGAAAATCTTTAGGATGATAATGGTAATTTTATTTATGACTAGATAGTATTAAATAGATACAGTGTCACATCTCTGGATTACTCTACATTTGGGACTGAAAGTTGGCTTAAAATCTTTCCTAGGACTGATCAAAAAATAAAAAGGGACACATTCTAAATTGTTTCCTCTTATTATGATAATGTGTTGGGTGTTAATTTACTTTGAGGTATTAGCAAAAGTATGTCTTTAAACTCTGTCTACGTAATATGCAACTAAAAGAGATCATGAATTTGTGTTAATCTGTACTTACTTTATCATTTGAAAATTACCTAACATAAATTTTAAAAGGTTAAATAATAAGGGATCAGAACAATAAAATATTCAGAATGATTTATGAAAAACATGTTATAAGACATGTAAGGAAAAGAAAGCAACAAAAATGGATATCTTATTCAGAGGCAACATAAACATTTTGATCTGACATTCCAAGCATGTGAGAAATTGATGAGCAGAAATTAAAAATTAAAATAACAAAATGCACTGCTATAATCCAGGCTCCCTAGTAACAATTTCCATGCATATGCATTTTATATTTTATAGCTTGACTGCGAAATTTAATTAAAAACAATTATAAACACAGTCCCTTGAGGCTACTAAAGATTTCACAGTTTGATTCTTTAGTTGTGCAACATTTTATTTTCCTAAAATAAAAATAATGCTTCAGTAATGGTCATGTCTCCTGACTTTGGTTTCAGAAGGACTGCCAGTATATCTGGGTAAGCTGAATTTATATGGAATGGAATTTTTCCCTTGACCCAAGATTCCATCAATACACCAAGAGAATAAACTGAAAAGTGTCCCTCTGCTTCCACATTTGGCCTTGAAATCCATTCATTTAGGATGAGACTCCAAAGGGAATGCAGCAATCGAGCTACCTGAAGTGCTACCAAGTATGGTTCTTCAAGAAGATGCCAGAGGAGCCAAAAGTAAAATAAGTAAATAAAAGGACTAGATGCCAAAGTGTAAAGTATCTAAGTACTGGAGAAATAGACTGATCCATTCACCCAATTCATTCCTTGCTCCATTTTCTCTGTTTTCTTTTTAGCCCAAAGGAAATCTACATGCTAAATGTAATGAATAAAAGAAATCCTAACATGAAAATATGATCTAGTTTGTGTCCATAGCATTATTTAGAAAAAATATAGTGCTCCACTTCCCAATGACATTGTCTTAAATTTTTCTCTCTTTCAGGGAAATAGCCAGATTCCTATTTGTCCACCCACAACCAGAACCACTTAGTGATATCTGTGGAAAACTAATTAATTGCTTTTTTGTTTATTTGATAAATTCAACACTTTAATATCATTTTGTAGTCTCTTCTAAGGATGCAGTTAGTCAAATATCATGTAGATACATATCTGCCTGGCTCCTAAATGTCTTCAGGACATGGAAATAAGTGTTGTGATTATAATATGTTGTTTCTCCAAGTGAACATTAGCAATGGCAGTTCCTTTTCTCTACATCCACATTGAAGGTATTTTTTTCTGGCATTATATTCTGAACTCCACGAGACAAGGCTGGCTGGACAAAGTTGGAATATGTTTTTGAAACTTACAGGTAATGAAGAAAGATTCCAAATCTCTGAAGATATTAAAAACTATGTCCAGATATTCACTGATATAATCCTGTAAGCAAGATCCTAACAGGATGTTCATAATTAACAGATATTAAAAATATGTCAATAGTGTTTTGCATCCTTAGAAAACTCCCATCATTGTGGAGAGAAGAAAATTAATAATAATCAAACAAATGAACTTCTTGTCCTTTGTATTGTTAGTAAAGAGTATTTCGTTATCTTCAGAGCTTCAGGTTACACTAAAAAAATCTTCAACCTCTATGCTTTCTGTGTACTCTGTAAACTAGTAAATTTCCTGTTAATGTTGTTACTAACAGTGTACACAAAAGAGTCATGGAGAGCCTATTTTTAGAATGATTTCATATATAAGGTTATGACTTTACAGTTACACTGAATATACATTGCTACCAAACTTTCAATACAAATATATTTAAAACATCTTCACATTATATTCTCTTAATATTGAATTAGGGTACCTTATGTGCCATCTTGAACATTCCAAGTATCCCATTTTATTCTGTGTTTATCTCTTGGTGATATTTCAATTCTTCCTTTCAAAAGTAAGCGGTATCTTCTGGGACCCTAGCATGCATGTTATTGCACCAACCAGAGCATGGAGTCTCAATCTAGGGTCTGCTACCAGTTACAGGAGTGGCCCTGATTTACATTAACTTTGTTTCATGAATATTTCCACAACTGTAAATAAAGAAGTTGCTGTGATATGTGATTCTAGGTATGCAAAATATATCTATTTGAATGAATTAATGAATATGTATACCTAGAAATGAACACAAACATTTTTGTATAAGAATACCACACAAGATCAGTGACAGATAAATGAGTTAAATATAAGAAAAAGCAACAAAAAAGTGTTTTTTTTAACATTGTCACCTTTGATTTTACAACTATTTTTGAGTGATCCCAGAGGCAGGATTCCATTTTACAGTCAGAATGAGGTTTTAAAGATGTATGACTTTCTTGAAATTACTGGCAAAACAATTACTCCATAAAGAAGACTGAATGGAATCTTCTGATTTCCAGACAAGGTTTGTGTACAACTCTTAATTGTAGGTCTGTCTGGCAGAAAACTCAAAAAAACCATAGCTTAAGACAATATGGTATTAAAGATAAGGAAATATAATTGTACATAATTTATAGATTGATTTAGATGACAGTGACAGACATTGACTAGTTTATTGATGTCTGTGTTAGCCTGGAGACTAGATGTTTGGCTTTCTTTGTTTTTTTATCTCTATTTAAAATTCTGAAAAGAGGGCACACAGTTTTCTGGGGCTGATTTTGAAAGTGTCCTATGACAATTTATTTTGAAAAGGACAGTTAATATGTGAGTTTGATAATGATGTGCAGAAAATGTGGTAAAGCAGCTGGATCTCTGCCTAATCAAATCTAAGTAATGATTTGGAAAACTGAGAATTTTTT
The DNA here is from genome assembly GCF_000247695.1 of Heterocephalus glaber. Next base: position 485,106 of record NW_004624779.1, on the reverse strand, counting down.
TTTTTTTTTACTTTATGTCGTAAAGTATCATTAAACACCTAGATGCATGTGTTGGTTTGTCAGATCTTATATTCATCATAGTGGGCCATATGTTTTTCACACCAGAAGTACCTACTTGGCTAAATATCACATTCAATTTATGTAAAGTTACAAACAATAAGATTTACTAGATTATTTAAAAGTAGCAGTGATTAGTTACAAGTGTGTCACTGTTAATGGCCTCTGAGGTTTGATATCATACTCCATTTAAGGTTGGAAATACATACTAATGAAGAGACTTCATTTCAAGTGTTTGTTTCGTTTTTGTCCTTCACAGAGATCTTTGGAGGGAATTTGAAGAAGAGCTTTTGCAAATATAGGAAGTAACTTGAAAGATATTTCATTATTTGTGGCATGATATCAATGATAAGATTAACAAAGATGCAGAAAATTAAATGCGTCATTGAAACAGGATCATAATCCTCAAAACTGAAGGTGAGATTTTTAGATTGATTAATTGTGGCAAGGCACTTGCATGAGCCTTGTAGTTCTACCTTTGTGAAGGCGAAGTAGAGAAATAGCCAATAAAGAAAAAAATAGGGTACGGGAAGTCTTATAATTCTTTAAAGGATTTTGCTTAACATCTCTATTTCAGTAAATGTCTAGAGACTAGCCCTCACTGATGTTTGGCTTCCCCATGTTCAGAAACTTTTATACTCTGGCCAACTCTGTCTAGAGAGTAACCACCCAGTCCTGAGTGGAGTCCAGACGGACACTTGCCTGTGTGTACACAGCTGAGAAATAAATCTGCTATCTGGTAGCTATTTTTAAAAATTCTATCAACCCTTTTGTTTTTAAGTCCATCTCACACCCTGCTATCTAAAAAAACCATTTCTCCAATTTCTGAACTTCTTTAGCTTTTATAAGAAAATATATTTACACCTTCCTGGCATCCTCAATATGGCGTTAAATTTCAGTTCTACTGAACCAGTACTACTCCAGTTGTCAACAGATGATAAAATTTTGATCATGTTGGGTTTCTACTTTGTCTCCTTTTCTACACTCTTTGTCCTTGTAGTTTATGCCTCTTAAAAAATTCCATTACATACACTTTAGTAGTGTCTTGGGAAAGCAGAGAGATAAATGTACTTAAATAAAAGTTCTCCCCATTCTCTCTTTAATCTCTCCAATCAGCCTTTCCTCTTCACAAGTCCACTAAAATGCCTTCATCTAGGTGACAACTTGTCCTTTCTGGGTGTTTGATGTGGTTGATTACTTCCTTCATGTTGAACTACTTTCTTTGCTTGACTTCTTAGACACAGACTCTAGATATTCTTCATCTGATTGGTTACTCTTTCTCTGGCTCCTCTCCTGTGTTCTTCTCAAGAGTGTCAAGGCATTTTGGGGTTCAATCCTAGGACCTCTTCTGTCTTCTTTCTAAACTTTCTACATGGCTAATCAAGTCCTTTCACGTGAAATGCCTGACATCTCTGTGCTCATGGGTCTCACGTTTATTCTTCCAGCCTCCATCCTGAGATACTCATAGTTTATATGATTGCCTAATAGAACCACTTGAATGGCTAAAGGGCATTTAAATTTTGTATCAAACTGAATTGTTGATGCCACCTACTTTCAACCTCCAATCTTCCTTATATATGACATCGAACTCAACTCAACATTTACACATCCATTCCATCAGGGGCACCTTCATCTCTTCCTTGAGGTATATTGCAGATATAATCACATTTCCATCACAGAACCATTTATGGTCACAATCTCTTCCTCTGTGTTCATCTTGCCATCTTTTTTTTTCTCCCTATACTCAATTCTTGACAGAGATGGCTTTTTAAAATAAATCAGATCTAGAACTGATGCTCAAACCAAGTGACGCTAAGTCTTCCTTGATCTAGTCTCTCTGGGACTTTCCTGTTCATTCTGAACTCCTCAACCCACTATCATCTCCTGGCACAGTGGCTATCTTGCTCTCCTCCCAATTAGCCTCACTTGTTTCAATATTTGGACCTTTATAATCACTTCTATTTCTTACCTGGAAGCACTCCCTACACCTTTTGCCTGCACCTTATAACTTGCAGGTACCTAGCCACTAATGGTACTACTTCAAAGAGGTCTTCCATGACCAACCTACTTCTATGCCAGTTACTCTCTACTACATTTATTTGTCTTCAAAAAACTCATCATCTCTTGATATTTAATTGTTTTTTATTTCCCTTTCTGGAATGTAAGCCCTATGTATAGTGAGAATATTTCCCTATTATTCGCCCCTCTGCCCCAGTAATTAGAACACATCCTTGATAGGAAATAAACACCTGTTGAATAATAGAGAGAAGAGAAAGTGGAGGAGAGGAAAGCAATCAGACTTGTATGCCCTAACCTGTTCCTTCTCATCTTGCTCTAGGAGAGGATGTGGACATCTGAAATATAAATGATGGTTACATGAGTCGTTGGAGGATTGGTGATGGAATAGGTCTCCAACATCTGGTAAATTTATATAGAGAAAAGCTCCACGGAGGTTCTCCAATCTTTCTCTGTCATCAGTGATATTCTGGGGTAGATAAATCACTAGGTCTAGCATACATCAGGCAGTGTAGGTCACAGTTACCCTCAGAAAAAGTTAAGAGTTGATTCTCAGGCCCATAAATTGGAAAAAAAAAACTTAGTGAGGGCTTACATCTGCTGATGAAGAGAGTTCATTGGAACTCTGAGTTCATTGGAGAACTGGGCCAACAGAATGCAAAGTACACTGAGCTAGCGGAGATCAGACACCAGCCATAACACACACTGGAGGCAGCAGAAGCCAAAGGCCCACGTTCACTGACATGAGAGCACATTAGGCTCTCAGTCATTAACCCCAAGTGCCATATTAGGGAGAAAAGCTTTGGAAGAAGAAGGTGATCTTGAAACAAGGCAGTTTTCCAAATGAAGACTGAGGCTTTCCGGGGGAAAAAGCGGTTTAGAATATCTGATTGAACTAAGTTAATCCGATTTAACCATTCAAATATATTTTTTCCTAATCATCATATAGGGGCTTATGAAAAGTTATTTAAAAGAATTTTACATTTCTTTTATCTGCTTTCAAATTTTAGCATGAGTTGTGTAATAGGGTCCTTCAGAATAACTGTATATGCCAGTGTGACCCATACTGCTTTTGATCAGGGTCAATAACAGGAAGGATTGTGCCAAGACTTATGCCTAGAAGGAGCCTTATGGTGTCATAATATAAAAGTAAGGTCATAGCCATCTGGATAGGGGAGACTATATGAATGGACTCATTCAATGTCTTGACAAAAAGAAAGTCTTTGATGAATAAGCTCAGTGAGAAGGATGGGTAGGAAGTGCAAATGACTCAGTGTCCATTTCAGAGAGCAGCTCTAACAATGTTGAGTCCATGGTAAGATCACAAGTTGGTAAGAACTTAGCCATGGAACCTGCATTGGTGAAGGAGTACTCAGCTCTAGATATTTTGTGAACATAAGGAGAAGAGGAAGTGAATTTTGGAGGAAGGCTTGGTTGAATTTTCGAATATTATGACAGCAACTATTGTAGCAGATTAGACAATTGTGTGACAGTCAATGGGAACAAGCCAAAAAACAGATCAATGGCTTTACTTTGAAGATTTTATTCAGTACAGTTGATGCTGAGAAAGTAAGTCTCCCATGTGCAGTATTTAAACTCCTGATCTGCTGCATTAGAATAGGTCTTGGGCTGGAACACTTTCTCACCAAGGGAAACAGCCCTCTCAGCCTGTGCTGGGCTACTCTCCTTTTGTGGGAAGGAGCTTCCCTGTTTGAGACTCATGTATGTTCCTTGGTTTTGCTTACAGGTCATTTAATGGCCCTTACCCATGCCCTCAGCTGTCTGTATTTCAGATCTCATGGAGGTGAGGTTGAGTTCCTTCCAACATAGCATAAATTGGACCATGTCCTCAGCCAGCTACAGCATAGGTCCACTACCCACATGAATCCTTGCATTGCAGGGGAACATATTTTGTGCACTAGTCCTCTGCTCTGGATTAGCAGTAAACACTGTGTTACTTGAAACTGTCTGATCCCAGTGACCTGAAATCATGCACTGGTCTCTTCCCTGGGTGGCATTTATTAGCCTTGAAAACTCAAGGAACAACTCATCTACCCAGAAAACAGTAAAACAGATGATTTGGTTCTTTGCATAGGTCTACTTTGTAATAACAGTGCCCATAATTTTTATTGATTTAAGTAGGAAAGTAATCATATTTCACATGCATGGTATAATGACGAATTCAGCATTTCCCTAGCACAACAAAACACTAACTCTTAACTGTGTGACTGCTGTCTAGTATAACTAACTTTACACAAATGGAACAACTTTATTGGGTCACCACAGACTTAATTACCTTGTAGCATAGTTATTTGTTATAATAATGAAATTAGTTACCAGTTTTGGCAAACAATTTTTAGAAAATTTACTATTTATTTGGATTAGAGAATAACACAGTTGCTGTAACAGCAAACCTTCATGAATTATTTCACTAATAATTTCATGATGTTTAAGAGGAAAATATATTTTTATACCCTTACAGCATGAGGCATAAGTATGCAGAAATGGGATACAGTTTTTTAGAATAATACTGAAAAAATAGATCTTTGTGGTTTTGAGAATATTATTTCTGTCCTCTAGGATGAAAAGCAACAGGAGAAAACTGTGTAACCATGTAGATACATGATGCTTCCCTGCTGCATTTAGCAAATGATTTGTAAATTTTCAACTAAATCTCACTTGAAAGGACAAATGTCATTTGAGAGCAGTATCCTCTTGGCCTCTTCTAAGTCTTGGTGCAGGTAGCAAAGAGAAATCTTTCTAATACTGCATGAAGCTGTAAAGAGCTGCATAGTAACAGTAACATTAGAACTAACTAGAAACTACAACAAATGCCTTTGGTAACAAGACTCAGAATGGTTACTCAACTACTCAAACAATTGTTCCTCTAGGATAGCTAGAAAGACACTGGTGCAATATAGTTTCAGTCATCTACCCCTCTTTTCACCACAATTATTGCTCATTTATCCCAATCTTAGCGAGAGAGTTTCCCCTGCACCATGGATAGAAAGAGATGTCTATGTAGAATGACAGTTCGTAGAAATGAGAGCAACTGTCTAAAGGTTAAAGCCTCTCCTGTGGCTGAAGGCACTAAAGATATAGAATCAATACTTCCATCGTGGGCCAGGGCAATTTTGAGATAATCATATAATACATAAGTGGTGCAGACTGGGCGATTCCAGCCACTGTAGAAACCCTGAACATAGCACATCCTCACCACCTGAAGTGGGGACACATAGCTGGAGGGTCCTGCTTAGAGAGCACAACTTCTCCTAAGAAGATGGGAATTTAAGGAAGAAAAATTAATGGCTAGAATGGTGATGGAGACATTATATGTA
>NW_004624779.1:419006-470566 GCF_000247695.1 Heterocephalus glaber | reverse complement strand
GATTCCATTATGTTCCTCAGATCCTCTATTTTTTTATCTGTGTCCTCTCTAGATTTATTAATCATGTCTTGCACCATGAGCAAAGTCTTTGCTGTTATCTGAGTAATTATTTCTGATTTCATTTTTCCCAGATCCTCTTTTGTTGGCAGTTCAGAGAGTTCAGGTGGTTGATTATCAGAGTGCTCCATCTCATTTGCCTTTGGGGTTGCTGTAGGTCATCTGGAAATCTGTTTTTGAGGCTTGTTTATGTGTCTTCTCATTTCCATGGTGGGGGTGGTGGGGGTGCTTCTTGTGCCCACGTGGCTCACCTTCTGTGCCCTAGGAGCCTGGGATGGAGGCGGGGGAGCTTCCTTCTGGGTGCTGGGACTGGATGAGCTTCTCTGCCCTAGGAGCCTGGGATGGAGGCTGGGAGCTTCTTGGGATGCTCAATTTTAATTGTCAGTGTGATTAGACTGGAAGTGTCCAGAAAGCTGGTAAAATATGAATTCTGGTTAGGGCTCTGAGCATGTTACTAAAGAGATAGCATTTGAGTCAGTAGACTGAGTAAAGAAGATCTACTTTCCCCATTTTGGAAAAGTATTGTCCAACTGCTATAGGGTTTGGGTAAAAAGCAGAAAAGTGAATTGTAAAAAGTAAAGTGAATTTACTCTATCTTTTGGATCTGAAACATTCCTCTTTCCTCTGCTCTTGAACAGCAGAACTCCAGGTTCTTGGGCCTTTGAAGGAGGTGAATTATACTGTAAATTTCCCTAGTTCTCCAGGTCACAGATTACATATCCTATGGACTCTTGGCCTCCATAATGATGAGAGCAAATTCCTATAATAAATCCTTTCTTTCTCATCTACCCTATACATGTGCTCACGTATGACCTTGTGTATATCTTACTGGTCCTATTTCTCTAAAGAACCCTAATATACCATCCTATTCAGTTAAGGTAATAATTCTCAAATTTGGTTGCTATTAGAATTAGTTCAGAAGTTTTAGGAAATAAAGATGTTGGACTTTTATTCACAAAGATTTTAATATAACTGATCCCATATATGGCCAATTTATTAGGATTTTAAAAGCTATCCAAATAATTCAATATTATTTGAGGACCACCATAGCTAACCAATTCATGTATTATAGATTCTTTGTGCTTTTTTTAAAGTACAGCAAAGAGAAAAAGTTACAAAGCTTAAAAGCTCATTCCTGTAATATTTGTATGATCGAGTGATTAATAAAGAGAGCTGGGGAAGATTTCACACCCAGCCAGTCCAGAGCTCAAGCACTGAGATGCAAATTCATTCAGACCCAGGCTGCAGCTTGGCATCACTTGGTGGAATGGTTTACTCCAGCTTAAATATGTAGGAAATGTTTTAGAGATGCTGTGACTGAAAAGAATGCTCAGAGCATTTAGGTGATTTTGCTGATGTCCTTCTAGCTGGAGCCCATTTTGTGGATTTGACCCAGGATCTTGGCCTGAGAGATCACTAGGGAAAAGAGACCCTTCTTCCTGATGCTCTGATTCTGGAAACAGTCAGCTCTTTTTAGTGTTATCTGGTTTTAACATCCATGTGAGGGTCGTATGTCATTTTTCTGTCACTCTTACCTGGCTCTCCACAAGTTCAATTGCATTATCCACAAAAGGAAAGAAGAATGCTGACCCACCTGTGCTAGAACTGGCCCAGGTTGAAAGTGGGAGCCAAAGGTCTATCTTACTACAAGTAAAGCCTTAGTTTTTCAGTTTTACAATCCTTGCATTTGCTAGCATTTTCACAATGAACTTTCATTGCATCATCTGTCCTTACTAGCTGCCAACATATTTGTAAGCTCTTTTGAAAAGTTCAAACTAAACATACAAGATGTTATCACGCTGACAGAAAAAATGACCTACAAAACTATTTTCTTGATTGCCAATGTTTTGGTTTGTCCTGTTCCTTGATTTGTTTTCCTTGTACCCAGGCCCAACTCTTACTCAGTTCTTGGCTGTTTTTTACACTATTTACTTTCTCTTCTGTCAACTTGCCTTCACATGCTCCTGGGGGATTTTCATTCATTGCTTTTCACTGTAAGATTGTGTAATTTTTGATTTACAGGATATTAATTATATTAATAAAAACCAAGCTTTTAAATTCAGGGATTGAAAGAGTTTTGAGTTCCTTCTAGTTTTAATTTATTTTTTATCATCTAAATTATGGAATTGTACGAGCAAGACAGGGTGACTTAATGCATACCACATGAATTTTAGCGTCAGATTCCAAATTGGAGGATGAAATCTTGATTTACTTATTCTGTGATCTTGAGGAAGTTATTTATATATCTGAAAACAGGACTAGTAATACCAAACTTTCAAATCCATTGACAGGAACATAGACACATATTCACACAAATACATACACCTCTACCTATATTTACCTACCTACTTGTGGAGTACTTGAACCATATTAGTACTCCAAATTGACAGCTACTAACAGCTTGCCAACTGTAGGCTGAAGCAAGATTGATGACTGAGGTGAAGGGTTAGTAGAAACAGAGGTCTTGTCAATTATTTTCCAGGCATACCTTCAAAGTTATTATAAATAAAAGACATCAAAATCTCACAAGCAGAGAATTCACGTGTGGCAGGTAGAAGGTTGATCTGAGCACAATGAACCCACATGACTTTCTCAATGACTGGTGAATACAGGTAAGTGGCTTCTCATAGCTTTTAATATCACAGATGATTGACACAGCCTATTCTATTGGAAACTTGATAGTCAAATCTTAATGAATCTGATGACCCATTTTATTTTTAAGTTTACAATACTTCAGTTTAGAAAAGAAAACTATTTATGGAACCATAGAATTGAAAAGAAGATTAAGAAATGGTTCTTGACCTCAATGAATTTGCAATCTCAATAGGGAAAGAAGTTATATACAGGTGAAGAAGTTTTGAGGCTGCTACAAGATAATGTGTGATTACAAGTTGATGATTGGCATAGGTAAGTATAGATAAAGTCTTTGGAAAAAGAGGTTAATGAAGGCTGGGAATGTCTGAGAAGTTTTAGTAAAAGTCATGTGACTTGAACTGGCTTTGACATATTTTAAGGTTAAGGGATAAAGGATAGTTTCTGATATCAAATGATTTGAACTATGATTTCCTAGCACACGGGGATTCATTAAATTATATTTTACTTGCCCTAATTTTTCTTAGAGTTGGAGGGTTATTCATTTTTAATGCATAATTTTCAGGCTCTGACATCAAAGGGAGATATTTAAGGAACGTTCTGTTGCTTTAGAGCTGAGCACCTTGCTGTAGCCGAAGTGTCACATGGCTTCTCATTTGTAAAACTTTATGCATGTACAGGGAACTTATTGCAGTAGCAAGGTACAAAAATTCTTTCAATTTAAATTATCTTCACACTGAGAACTAAACTTTAAAATGTCTTAATGAAGAAAAACCCATGCGACCGCCCAGTCTATTTCTAAGAGCTGGCTGCCTTCAAATGCCCTCTTCCCATTTACATATCTAATTCTTCACTGGCAGAAACAGATCACTGTGTGAGTTTTGCTGGAGGAAAGAAATAGTAAGAGATTTTCTTTTGTAAAGCACACTTCTGTCTCTGAAGGGTTGAAGTTAAAAATTAATGTTATAAAGGGAACTGACTTTATACTGACAGACTGGAATTAAAATGAATACTAGATATTTCTGGAGGGATTTTATGAAACAATGCTGGTGGAAAAATTAGGAACTTAATACACATGCATACACACCTTTATGGATGAAATGGTACAGGAAACATTGAAGCTGAGTGAGTAAGCTGTCAAAACCATCAGTCTTGATTGGCTTTCATTCTAAATGCATTTGGTCTGAACCACTGTATCTGGGGAATGCATACTCGATGTGCCACAGAACCAAAATTAAATCTCCTTTCTCATAGTTGAATGCTTTCTCTTTAATCTAGCCTGAATCTAGATACCCAGGCAAGATTGAAGATGGACTGGAGTTAAATATTAAATACTATTTTAAAATTTTCAATGGAAACTCAGAGTAGTTAGCTTCTGTTCCAGTCAAAAGAAACAAAATGAGATAAATGATAGCAATGCTGAGAATAGAATGGGGCTGGGGTTCAGACGAGTAGCTCTGAGATTTTGGAGGACTTCTGAAAGACAGGAAGTTAATGGGATTCTATTTATATTAGTTTCCTAGGACTGCCATAACAAATTACCACACACTTGGTGACTTAAAACAACAGAAACAGATTCTTTCACAGTTCTGGAGGCCAGATGTCCAAAATCAAGGTGTTGGCAGGACCACATTCCCTGTGCAGGCTCTAGGGGAGAATCTTTCCCTGCCTCTTCCAGGTGCTGGGAGCTGGAGGTGATTGTTGGCTTATGCCCGGATAACTCCAATTTCTGCCTCCACCTTCACTCAGTTTTTGTGTCTCAAATCACTCTTCTTTTCGCTTATGAAAATGCCAGCCATTGTAATTAAGGTTCTAAATCCAGGATGACTCAACTTGGGATCCCTCACTAGGCTACAGACACAAAGGCTCTACCTATTCCCAAAGAAGGTCACATTCACAGTCGCCAAGGGTGAAGCCTGGACTATATTATTCTTGGGCCACTATTCAAAACACTACATTACTATATGACTAAAACAAAACAAAGGAAACAATTGTCCAGAATTTGCCTAAGAGGAAGCAGCACAAGTCCTAGAGGTGGGGACTTTTCACAAGGGTAGCAGCCTCCAGCAATTCTAAGCTCCATGTGAGGAGCTGAGTGGAAGAGTAGGAAGTTGTTTTTGTCACTTTCTTTGTCCCTGGGACAAAATACCCCACATTCATAAGTTGGGAGGAGTCAGCCAGCTCCAGAGACAATAGCAGACCAGAGGCGATGGAGTGGGAGAGAAGCTGCTCGCCTCATTGCAATCAGGAATCAGAGAGTGAAGGGAAGAGTTGGGGGAGAAACACACTCTTCCATACCACATTCCCAACGAGGCACCTCCAACAGCACATCTAGCCAGGAACTCATCAGTGGAATAATCCACCAAGGAGTGGAGCTCCCCATAATCCCAAAAGTTGCTCCTATGATCATGGAAGGATTTCGGGGGACTTCTAGATATAAATCATAACAGAAGTGGAACAGAAATCAAGAGAAGTCATTGAAGCTCTGTGGATTAATAGCTACATTCCTTCCTCCAACTCTCATCTTTCTTTCATTCCGTTCTATTCTGAAATCAAACCTCCCAGCTGTGACTTTCACTCCTGCCCTTCCTGGTAGGTAAGACCAGGGCATAACTTTCTCAAATAATACACCTTTTTTCCTGAGGAGATTTAGTCTTTTGAATTATTCTCTGTCATTTAAGGGAAATCCCAGCTCCTCAGCCCACCTCCAAGTGGAGTTGACATGTCTGTCTGCCTCAGAGGTCAGAGCCAGCCCTGCTGCCTTTGGTCGAACTCATCCACCAGTGAAATAAAATCCTGGCCAAGCTGCACGTGGACATCGACTGAGTCCTGACATACAGATAGAGATGAAAAACACAGGTACATCAGACATTCACAGCAAACCAACACCATAGAAGAAACCGACCGACAAAGGTTTTTTCTGGTAATTCTTATCAAGTTTGATAATTCATGATGCTTATATAGCAATCAAGATGCCCTAGACTTACAATAAAACTGTTCGGTTTAACAAAAAACAAATTTTGAAAACCTTCATTTACTGCCTTCCAAAAGGTTTAAAAACAGCTATTGCCTCGTATTTTTTTAACTGTGAAATAAGATTATTAGATGAATAAATGAATCACTAATGGAGGTCCTTAGAAAGGGTAATACACTTTAAAAATATTTTAAAATAACAACTCTCCCTCAAGATTTAGATAAATATTTTCTTAGAAAATTATTCTTATAGTGCCTGTATCTCTCTGAGTACAAGACAAAAACTGTGTTAGGATTTCAACCACAAGAAGGATTATTATAAAGAATGACTGAGGAGCCAAAGGAAAAGTCTAAGATGCCAGGAGAAAGGCGAAAGGTATACAAAACCTGATAGTGAGCAACCAATGAACAGCAAACCTGGGAGGGGGCCTTTCTTTCTATGGTCTGGTTCAGACCTTGTTGGAAGTTGAAGAAAGTCTGATGGTGGAGAAATGCATGGGTTTGCCCAGACCAGGACTGCCAGGACTGAGACAATCACTAGGCAAGAAGAAGCAGGCAAGCTGTTGCTGGTCAGAAAGTGTGCAGAGGAAGTGTGCACTAAAGATAAAGTCCGCTGTGTGCATAGTGTGAGGGCTGTGGGAAGGGGCTACCAGGCTGGCTTGGGACTGAGAGGAGACAGAGGGACTGCACCATCCGGGCACATGGCAGGGACTATCACAAGTTGTTCCCTCACCACTGCTGACCTCATGCAGTATGGCAGCCTAGACCAGAAGAGTCCACATCCTCCTCCAATGAGTGTAACGCCATCACCTTCTACTGACAATGTTAGCATTGTCACTGTTGAGAAGTAGTCAAAGGAATCTCATTCATTAACACCAAGTAGATACTGAAGAATGAATCTGAAGCTGAGAGGCAAGAAATTGATGACCATAAAAGAATCTGGGAAACCATACTGGACAGCTATTTTATAACTGAAAATCAGCTATCTTCCCTTGCCTGAAGTCATGCAATCGTTCAATGTTCAACACCCTTTCTTTGCTTATTTTCTTATAAATGCACTTTATATAATAGCTAGCACTCAGTCTAGTCCAAAGTTCCTATAAAAGGAGTTAAGATGATGCATGAACCTATTAAAGTCTCACAATCAACTTTTAAGTTAAGTATTATTATTCACACGTAAGGAAACTGACCAATACACTTCATTGACCATAATTTTGGTTTAGACCACTAGCCATAACCTTTATAGCCACTTACTGGCATAGGTAGGTGTGGCAGGGAGATGTTCTACTTGAAAAAAAAAGAGGTAATTTTGATAAAATTTTAATTCTGTGCACTTATGAACAGTCTCTTTTTTTTTTTTTTTTTTGATACCGGGGATCAAACTCAGGTCCCTGCCGTGCAAGGCAGGCGCGGTGCCACTGAGCTAAATCCTCAGCACTTACAAATAGTCTTAAGAGACAATTATTGGTAAATTTCAATTAAATTGACTATATCAAAACTAATTATTTTGCCGGGGATTTAGCTCAGTGGTGCTGCCTCCTGCCTCGAAAGTGCAAGGTTCTGAGTTAGATCCCCAGTACAAAAAGAACCACTAATTATTTTTATTGTTTTAAGTAGAATAATGGAAAGTTTCTCAAGTGATTACATGTGCATTTTCACTTCAGGGTGGTCACTATCTAAATATACAACCCACCTATAAAAAGCAGTCTAAGTTCCTGTTTTAAGTTTTATAAGAAATACAGGTAGAAACCTGCTATCCCCCTAGCAGAACAGTAGGTGAGTTTCTGCTGTTCTTATTGTTGCTGCTACTTTGCTAACACTGGTCTTAGTGACATGTTTGCACCACATGCTGAGATAGTATATTGAGGAAGTTCTTAGAAGGAACAAGTTAATTTAAAAAGAAATCTTTTATTGATTTTTAATTCTTAAAGGATTATCAGGCTTCCCGGTTTTTTTTCCTAATGAAACCAACGTCATTTAATGAAAAATGATCCTGTGATACCTCTGAGCCTTCCCTGTCCAGCAGGCCAGCATCACCACGACAGTGTGTCCCTTTCCTTTGCAGGAGAGCCAGGAACAAGAGCATTCAGCGTCTGGTAAAAGGGCAAAATGTCCCTCCAAAAGGTGACCCCATTTAAAAAAGGAAAACATGCTGAAAAACTCAGAAAGCTTTCTGACACCAAAATCCTTTGGGATTACGTTTGCTAGCAAAGCATATTTACTATGAAATGAAGAGATGATAGCTCTGTTTTTTATTCTACTTAGAATAGTTACTGTACTTAAAAAGAAAATCAACAAGTAAGTTTATTTTCGAATTCATGTTTATTTTAAAACATCTCAATCGGTAAAATAAAACAATTTATCAATAATCTTATTTAACCCATATGAAGTGAATTTATACTCTAAAAAGAAATTACATTGCCAACAGCTCATAGTTTCATATATATTACAAGTAACACTGATAAAGATGAGTGGAAATAGTGGATGTTTCAAGATAAATTGTCTACATTTTAATTTAGAATGAAGTTTCATATTTATATTTTAAATTTGAATATATGGGATCATTTGAGAACTGTGTTACTAAGAAGGTCATCAAGCCCACTGACAGCCAAGGAGCACTTCATTAATTATACACTCTTGCTCCTGTCTCAGCTTCTCTTTCCACCTCCTGGTGGTATCTCCTTGCATTGGTCGTTTTACGTGAAGACTTCAGTCTCGATTATTCCAAAATGTGCTGTCTCTCAATACTTCGGGACAATTGTGAGGACAGAACTAAAGTCCTGTGTGTGGCAGGAATTTATGAACGGTCAATAAATAACCTAAGTGTTCTCAGAATGTTTCCCTCCCCCTCGTTTTGGGAATGGACAAAATTGGCCCTTCTCAAATTATATATGCAACAACAAAGACATATGCATACTTCCCTGGGGGGTGTTTAGGACCGGGAATTGCTCCTAAACTGTATGAGACAGAAGATTATACAGAGATGGAGATAAGCTTGATGGACAGAGTCTGGGACTTGTAGCAAGAATGTAGAGCAGTTGTGCACTGGTGCTGGCAGCGCACTTACAGATCTGTGCTTCAGTCTCCGTCTTAGTCAAATTGAGATGATATTTGATATAGCTCTTTGCATGCTGTTGTAAGTCTAGACTCTGGCAGTGCAGGTTAAATGCTTTCCAAATCATAAAGTTAGATGTTTAAAAATATTAATAAGCATAAGTGCAGTTGATAAATTTCAATTCAGACACTCTGAATATTTGGTATGGCCAGCTGTGTTGATTGTACATTGATCTTTTGTATCGATTCTTGGACTTTATTCAACCTTTTCCACACATAAACATTTCGTGATATTAAAACATTAATTGAAAATTAATTGTATCAACTAAGTGAAATAAGTTTTTGGGTTTTTTTTGGTACCGGGGATGGAACTCGGGTCCTTGCGCTTGCGAGGCAGGTGATAGAACAACTGAGCTAAATCCCTGGCCCTGAAATAACTTTTTTTAACAAAAATCTACAATAAGACATATCATTTATATTTGGATTATAAAGCCATATTTGTAAATGCTTTTAAGTTGTATATTCTTTATTACAGGTTGCTAAAAGTTTTGGTGGAAGCAAACTGGATTTTGCTTGCCCAAGGAAATTATTTTTAACAACTGAATCAGTAAATGAAAAACGTATTTCAAACCATAATTGGTTTGATCACGATGATGTTCCAAATGCCAATCTGTATTTCATGATAACCTGTGCTGAATACTTTCTTTTCAGTTTGAAAATTATTTTTAAATAGTACCTGAATTTCCTTAGAAATTATAAGAAATATGTATGTCTTATAAACTGTACCAACTCTTGGATCTTAAAATATGTTTTTATGATTTTAATTTTTGCTAATAATTTTACTGCTTACTCTGATTTTGTTCTTCTGCAAATATGACATCCATCAGTATGTATAAAATATTATGTTCCTTTAAATACACTCAACTCATTGCTATATATAGTCATTGGTAACCAAAGATCAAGTGTGAGCTCAGCTGTTGTTGAAATGGAGACCAATTTAATAGCTAAAATGAGGATAAGAATTACATTGAAAATTGCAGGCTGAAATATTATGCATTTGATCATAAAGAGGTTATAGGAAGGAAAGAACATAGTGTAACAGCCTGTCTTTTAAAAGGAGCCAGGCTTCTGATAGTTCTGTGATTTATCAGGTCATAATCAAAGTAAGCAGTATAAATCCATTTTTAAAACATTACTATGATTTAGAGCTTTTGTAAAGAAAAGACCAATTCCTTGGAGATGTCAGTGGCATTGCAATTGTGGTCTCTTGATATTGATAATAATGGTACACTAGACTTGCAAATCAAGATTTAGTTTTGCATTGTTGGGGGACAAATGTCGTCATGGCCCTACCTCCTGTCTACATTAGCCAGGTGTTTGGGTACTTGTATTGTCTTCCTCAGCTCTCCATAAGCTCCTATAATCAATGCCTAGCAATATTCTGTAGCACAAACAAAACATTCTAGGATGAAGTCAAGTTGGGGTTGTTCATGAACTCTTATTTGAGTAGCCATATTATGTACTCACTATATAGACAGTAAAAGTACCATATAATGTAATTGTATGGTATATAATGTACCATCAAAGTAAGCTGCCATAAGATGCAAATGCTGCCTTGGTGAAATAAAAATATCGGGGAACAGAATGTTCAGAGCAAGGCACTTGCTCTTTAAGCTCTGATTCCCTCTCTGCAAAGAGGTGAGTAACAGTATGTAAAGGAAGACGTTGTAAGTCACTTTGAGATAGGGTCTGGGAAATCATAGATTGGGCTTGACCCAGAGAGGGCAGAGAATTTCAGAGGCCACACCTTCGCAGTCGAAAACCTTTTATGCACCACTTGCTTGTCGGCGAATCGGCAAGTAACTTAACCTCTTATTATCTCGACTTCCTTAATTATAAAATGGAATTAATACTAACACTATGTTCATAAATTCGTTATGGGGACTAAATGAACTAATGTTTATAAAGCAAATAGCAGAAGGCAAGCACTCAGTGCTGCTGTTGTTTGCTAATAACACACAAATAGATGTTACTATTACTATTACCATGATATCTTTATGCAAAACAAACAGAATGTTTTTGGTAAAGTTAAAAATTGTCATATTAATACACTATGAAGTTTAGAAACCTAAATAAGAATATCATAACAGACTAAATTAAATATTTTGTTAGCAAAAATATATTTGAAACAAACTAAGCTAGAACAATCTTTGTCATACTTTGATCCCTGCCCCCAAATTCCTCCATGTGGAGCCATGTTAAAATTAACTGTGAATCTTTATTTGTAGTTTTAAGTTGGTTTTAGTTTGAGGCAAAAAATATTTCTTCTGAGCATAGTGTGGTGAATTGTCGAACAGGAACACTTAAAATTGTTCCATGGTATTTTAAAGCTACACTTGACATACTCTTGAATATTTCTTTTCTAACTTTTGGGTTTGTAATTATCATTCACTGAAATTAGTTGGGCTGAATTAAGAAATGCCAAAATAATAGTACACTAGATTTATGTTGCTGCCATGAAAAACAATCACAAACATAGCAATTTAAGCAATAACAATCTTAATATCTTATACTTCTTCAGGTTCCAAGCCCAGCACAGTACTTATTCATCTAAAATCAAGATATCAGCAGTTCTGTACTCCTTCTGAAGGCTGGAAGAAATTCATTTCCCTGTGTTTCTGTTTCTGGAGACTACTGGACTCTTAAGCTATGGGCCTTGGGAGTCCTGTGTTTCCCATCTCACAGCACTCTGCCACTATCTTTTCTCCTGACTTTTAATGACCCTTGTAGCTACCTTAGGTCAAGGATCATCCTCCTGTTTTAACATCAGTTGGCTCACAGAACTAATAACAATCTGCTTCTTTAATTTGCCTTGTCAGATAACTACAGATATTCATAGATTCTAGGAAAATGATGTGCACATTTTTAGGCAAGATGGTATTATTCTGTCCATAATCATCCTGTGAAACCTTGTGTCTAATTGAATCATGTCAGTATCAATTGTATTAGAGTGATAAATTCAATTTGCCTAAATGTTGAAGAATGGTATAATGATGATGAGCTTACCATCCACAAATAGAAGCAGGTGATGTAGAAAACATCTCAGATGTCACAAAGTCTTGAGAAAATTTTGGCCTAGAAAAATTTATATCACTGAGTATAAAATTAAAAGGATTGATTTTCGAACAGAACTTCAGGCGATGACAGTGTCCACTATGTGTGAATCCTTTCAAATATTAAGCAGCCAAGAATCAAAGTTTTATCACCTTCTGTGATGGCTACCTTAGCAGATGGTATCAAAGACTCCCTGAGAGTTTTCCTGATATACTAGGACTTTAACATCAATCCTCTGGAATTTCAAGTGTCATCAAATATTTGTTATATATTATAGTCTCCTGAGAAGGCTAGAATATACAATGATTTAAGTTATAGTAAAAAGGCAAAAGCATTTTTTAATAAAATCTGCATCCAATACAAAAAATGGACAAATATGGTAATCTCTGATATTACTTCCATATTCACATTTTTTGGTATTGTGTTGTTTAGCCTTTGAAATTTTGGCTATTCTAACTGGAAACTGGAAAGTAGGATCAAAATGCAATACTTCTGAAGAATAAATTCTTTGTAAGTTGGGGAAATAGAGTGCATTTGGAACGTTTATGGATTTTTATTTACTACATTACCATTGAAGACCAAACCATGTAATCTGGTTATCCTGAAAAGCATGGAAAAATTGAAATGTGTTCAAGTACGATTCCATTTGTTTGCTAATGGCCAGACTGACTTCAAATGCATTAGCCTTTTCAAAGGCCATGATCAATAATTCTGAAACTTTTAGCTCTCTTGGGTCCCTTAAAACCCATGGGCCATGATGTAATAAATAGGCTACATCAGCTTATTTTCAATGTTTGTCCACTCAATCTCTTTGCCTGTGTCTCTAATTCCCTTAGGTTAAAGAAAATAAAAGGAAGCTTGCGAAACTGGATGTGACCTTCTCCTAAATCAGCTTCTGTACTCTTCTATAAACTTTTTGATTTTTCACTCCAGGGGAGACAGCTGCAACTGATTTCTAAGATGATAACTGCTTACCAATTTCATAGCATAGGGTCATCTTCCTGCTGATCAGTTCCTAAATTTTGCCTGCAAAATCAGTTTTTTCTGTAGTGAGTAGGAACTTTAGGGTGTAATAAATATTCCCTATGGCTTCTAAAAGATTATCTAGATTAAGAGATACTACACTAACTAGATCTCTGCTCTCATTAGTTGAATTGTAGCTATTTTCTAACCAGTTTTTGTTATTGCACTTACATAATTTAATTATTAAAATGACTGAATAGAAATAAATGTGACTCTCTAAGGCCATCTTGAATACTTTGGGAAATTTAATAAAGGTGAGTCACTAAAAAGTTTATATCGATTTAGAAGTAGGAGACACACCTCTTAAGCAAAAGGGTAAAATCTGTACTAATAATGCTTTAACATAATCTTAAAAGAATCAAAGTAAAAAATGTATGTTGTATATTTCAGAGAAATAAAGAAAAACTACAATTAGTAGGACCTTTGGCAAATGAATGTGCATTTCTACATACTCAATTGAAATAAAATATAAACATGTTTTTACACCTCTTTGCTCTGACCAAGTTTTTGTTTTTGTTAAAACTGTAACTACAAAACATCAAGAGAATTGTCTCATGACTCTCAGGAGCACAAAAACGGTATATATATATTTGATATTACACAAGGGGAAAAATACGATCTTGACCTTAGCTTGCCTGCTTTTCTCTTGCATGACACAGGACAAAAGTCTTAATCACTCATTAATTCTTTAATTTTAAAACACAGAATGTATAATAGCAACTTTCAAGAGAAAGAAGAAAGTAATTACTCAATAGTTGTTATTTTCTTTTTCCTTAAGTAGAAAAATATATAAAGTGTTTCATAAGACTTATCTAAAGCTGTGTTAATTTTCTTTGAGATTGATTTTCCTTTAAACTTTTGTCTACAAAACTTGAGTTTGCAGTCAACATTGTAGTTAATTTGCAAATGCTTTAGGCATTGATAGACTCCAGAATGTTTTATGAGTCTTAAAGTAGAAATGAGAGTATTCCAACCGTACTGAACAATATTACTTCTTTTGAATAAAAATGAATGAAAAATACTATAAGAGGTGCCATACTTCTTAAACAGTAAATGGATCATTAGTGCAATTCTCCCTTCCATTTGCTAAATGTAAGTTAATTTGATTATTCACTAAAAATTCTGATTAGGATAAGGAAAATAAAAATATTTTTATTTGGATTCAAACCAATTTGATCTGAGGTAAATTAATCTCAAAATAATGGTGCTAGCCATACTACATTAAAATATAACACAAATAACATAGATAAATCTTTTTAGTACAGCGGACCCTTGACTTAAGAACTGAATTCATTCTTGTGGGCTGGTTGTAACTCAACTTGTCAATTGAAGACTCAGGCTCCTCTTCACAGCCTTCAAAGTCTCTCCTGTACACAGGCAGATCTGTAACCTTAGAGAGACACTGGCCCAGGATTTCTCAATTAACCCCACACAGAAAAGGATGTTGTAATGTTCCTTCCAGAACACTTTAAGAGTTAAATCTGTATCTGAGACCATCTGGAAGCACAAGGGGGTTGTATTTGGATTATACCTGAAGATTTTGCTTGTAAGGTAAAACTAAAATTTTAGTCAAAATCCAAATTGTTCATATGTCAGCCTGGTTGTAACAAGGATCCACTGTATCCAAATTGTCCCTATGGTTAGTGGATAAAGGAAGTAAGAGATAAGATTCTATTATGTAGTTCCATTACTGAAGACACCGATGACTTAGAGAGAATCTCTAGCTCAGTGAATAGATGCATGAAACCCTGGTATATAAGGGAGCAGAGGTTGCTTTCAATTCCAATTTACTTGCAAAACTGGAAACCATTACCTCTGAAGTGACCATTTGAACTCCTAGCCCTAGAAGGCATCTTTCTGCTCATATATTTAATGTGTGTTTTACTTGATACTTGCTTTTATTTTAAAAAATCAAACAAAAGTAATATTTACCTCAAGAAAAATATTTTTCTTGACAATAGAATGAGAGAAACACAATGCTTTTTTGTGTGGTGGGCTATATTTAAATGCTTATCTTTTTATTTTTAGTAAATAAAGTGTACAGTAGTTGAGAATGATAGAAAATTGATGTGTAATTACCCATGGAATAATAAAGACCACTCAAACATGTTCTTGTAGATCTTTCAAACATGTTCTAGATCTTTGAAAGACAGCTTGCATTACTGAATGAAAGTTTTTGGAATGTAGCAAGACTATAATAACATTAATTTAATTAACTCTAAAATTAAATAGTAGCGCTGGAGAAATACTTATCTCATATTATCATAATCTGGAAAATACAGCAAGATACTATAATTATAATAAGGAAGATAATTCTATTTACTACTTCAGATTGAATCTTAAACTAAATAGAGTTTAAAATATGATATCTTCTATTTTACTTTACTTTTAGAGAAAAGGGTGATTTTCCATATTCCTTAACACTAATATATGCTATTAAACACTGTATTTTAACAGTGTAGTCTAGCATATATTTATGGTTTCTTTGCACACGCAGAGAAAATACATTGATGAAGTCTTTTTCCATTAATTAGAAAATTACATTTAAATAATTGTAAAAAAGAATCAAATAAAATGTGTTTCCTAGCTCTTTTTATGTCTGGTCATCTATTTTTCTCTTTAAAACTATTATATAAAAAGCTTGGAAAGAAAAATTCTAAGTGAGATATCTTTTCGGAGGGAGGGTTTCTTTTGTAAACAACCTTGAGTATAGCAAGATTCTATTTTATCTTACATGAAAAGATGACATGAATATATTAATTCTAAAAAGCCAAGAGGTAGTACAGACCTTAAAAGTAAACTACAGAAGGAGCCAGAAAGCAAACTGCTCCAGCCTCATGCTGTTACTGGCTGTATGCCAATTGTGTAACAATTTAAGCCAGCTGAAAGAAATGACACGGATTGGAACCTGATTGGAGTGAGGGAATTTGGTGTTTGGAGATCTTTTACTTTTTTCTCCTGCTCTAACATTGTGCTTATTACTGAATTGGTGATCAGTAAACTCTCATGCTTTGAAGCTTCGCTTGAATCATTCTGTCATGCTGGGCTCAAAATATGATGGCCCACCGTGCAGCTACATCTTTTGTTTTTACATAAAAGCCATAGACAATCCCTTGGAGGATACAAGTTGTGGATTTTAAATGCAATGCTACTTTTAGTAGATATAAAAGATAAAGTCAAATGAAGTCTGTTTTTGGTAACCCACTTTTATGAAACCTGAGAAGAGTTATCTGAACACATTTAATTCTCTCGGACTGAAATCTAGTGCCACAGCATTCACATGACAGTTCAGAACTGGAGGTGAGGGAGCTGGAGGGTGTGTGTGAGAGCAGCAAGCACTCAAAAGACTGGCAGAGAAGAGAACGCAGTAAAATCCGGGCACAAGTTCCCTGGCCAGACCTGATACATGAGGGGCCGCATGAAGCAGCAAAGTGCTGCACCTCAGAGAGAAGCTTGCAGAGCGAGTGTGAGTAGGAGTACATACAAATACATCTGAGAGCTTTCTGGGACTCTCATGTTTCTGAGAGCTGATGAGGAGCAGATGAGAGGGAATCTTAACAACTGCTCAGCTATGTATTTGGGTCCTAGTTTATATCTTCTCTGAACATAATAATGGAGAATTGAGTTTTGAATTTCTATTGGATTCATAAACTGCCTTCATAAACTTGGCAATGCATAATCAACTGATGGAGTCGGTCCCTCAGATCAATGGTTTAGATGAAGAAACAGAGACCAGGAAAGATCAGGTATTTGTCTAGTGAGTTGGTCTCTTCAGTCACTGTGGTCAATTTGGATAATGCTATTCACCCAGTGATTTCTTCCTTCTTAATCAAACCTAAGTTTAATCTCCAATAGAACCAATTTACTGAAAAAAAAAAAAAAAAAAAAAAAAGCAGATACCACAGAAAGTCCAAACTTCTCTCCCTCTAAACTTGCTTTCATAATTAAAGAGTACAAGATAGCAATTCTACTTTGGAGACAACTTTACTCCATCAGTTGTAGAGAGACAAGAAAAGGTTGGTTGGGTTTAGTGATAACATTGGACAGTTATACATTTTAAAGGAATCTAGAGATTTCTGAGAATGTCTGTTTGTTTATGACCATGGAGCATCTGGAAACGGAGAGCTGACATTTGTGTGATGCTTTCTATATGCCAGACATTTTCCTAACTGCCTCACACTTGTTAACTCATTCAGTGTTCACAATCTCTCCAGGACAAAGGTTCTGTTTGGATTTTTTTATATGAAGAAAGTAAACTATTGAGCATTTGAATGGTTTGAGCTCATGTACCATTAGTAAATAGCAGAGCTGGAAAATAGATTCTAGAGACCATATGCTCACTCTCCACCTAAATTCCATTTACTGACTTTATGAAATATTGAATGAAAATTCCTGATAGATGTTTTTCATATTGATACTATCTTGGTAATTAACACAAAGATTGCATTTAAATAAACATTGTATAACTTTTGAAAGATAAAGTTGTGTGAAGTTGGCTTATTAGACTCTGTATATTGCACTAGTACTTTACTAGAAGAGGATTTTATTATGGCCATTACCATGGATAACTAGCCAAGTTCATGTCTTAAAAGCAACACTTTCTAACATTCTGGTCCAAATTATAAAAGATTTAACTACACAAATTATACTGTGTTCTATTTTAAAAGTACTTTAGCAATCTGGAACTGTACTTTGGTACTGTAGAGTTAATCTATTCCTGCTTCCTTTATGACCTGTTCTCAAGTTGGCATCTCTACCTTGCTTGTTTCCTGTTCCTCTAATGTCTGTAGCCATCGTGAAAGCTGGCTTTTCCCTTCCCAAATGCTCACTATAAAATGAACACACAAAGCAGGCATGACGGCATCCTCCTGCAATCCCAGGGCTCTGGGAGGCTATCTCAGAGGATAGTAAATGTCATCCCAGACTGTGCAGTTTAGCAAGACCTTGTCTCAAAATAAAAAACAAAGCCAGCCTATGCATGTGGCTCTGTTCTAAGGCCCTAGGTTCAATATCCAGGACTGAAAAAATAAAAATGCACATAGCTGTAGGGTTTTTTTTTTTTCCTTAGTTAAGGATGGTATCTCCTAGCTGCCCTGATGATCATTCTGATTCCTTATATCTGAGATAGAAAGAAGACTTCCAGCATAGAAAAAACTGAAACTGTTCTTAAACTGGGGCATTCTACCTTTGGCCTGGTAGGAGGTCTTAGCTGTGTGGGATGGTTTCTTACTTAGATGCCAGGGGTGGATTCTGTTCTAGATTTGTTCCATTCCCTGCCTCTCTTCTTCACTACTTTCACTGACAAAATTACTCTGAGGGCCAATATCAAACCTTCAGGAGAGATTTCTTCTGTGGCCCAATGTTGATTATGGTGAGGCCTGCAAATACAGGAGGAGCAGAGGACTCTATTTTGCAGTGTTGTGTGAGCACAAAGCAGGAGGGACTTGTTCTTTACTTGAACTCTCCAATCCCCAACATGTCTGTGAGTAAAACTCTGGAGGGTTTATGAAATTCAAAGGGAATTCGAAATCCACTTCTACTTGCACTTTCAGCTGATATTTCTTTCAACAATTTTGTAGGCCACAGACCACAACTTCGCACAGTATTTACGACTTTGTTGCCTGCAGAAATCAGATGTTTTTACATAGTTTACATATTTGTAACACCATATACCTACTGCTGCTCTGTTAAAAAACAAAAGTGGCCACTAAGTTTATTAGATTTTGTTGTTTAAGGTGCTATAAAATCAAGCATAGATCATAATATGATTTGTTTGTATTTAGAGAACAATGTTTGTTTTATTTTTATTTCCTTATTTTATGCATTAAAAGTTATTCTGGGAAATTAAAAAAAAAGGTTAAGAATCTCTGCTATTAAAATGATATACTGGGAAAGAAGAGAGTAGAACAACAAATTCACTGAGGGTCTTTTTGGCTTGCATTCTGAGCTGAGTCCGGGAGGTCCCAGGCTAAGACCTTTAGTGCAACTTCGTTGCACAACATGAGGCAAGGCAGAGCCAGGCAGAGCTGAATAATTGAAGTATCTGCTGGCCTAAGCTATGGGTGTGGTCTGGGATGACTTAGGTAGAAGAATATCCTGGTGTGTGTGGTACCTGGGGAAAATAGAGGAAGCCTAGCTCTGGACAGGTAGGTTTGCAAATGAAAAGCATGCTCCAAGCAGGAGCTCATGGCAACCTCTAAGAATTGGTCACCTAGAAGAGGGAGTCTCTCCCCAGCTGGAAAGACTTTTTAAGAATGCAAACATCATAGTATGTACAGAATTAAAACATAAATATGGTATACATTCTAAAGAGCAAATGAGGACAGCCAGTGTGGCTGTCCCTATGATGACATGCTGTGGCTAACAGGTGTATTTTTCACATACCTCTTCCATCAGGTATGTTTTTCTTTTAAATTGAAATCATATCTGCTTTCCTTAAAGACCTAGTATGAAGTTCTCACTTTCATTTTCATCACTCGCCAGAGGAGTGTGCCCATGAGGTTCTGAGGGGGGATGACCCAGCACCAAGTGTGGTCCTGGGTCTCTCAGTAGCTGATCAAGAGTTGAAAGGAGAGGCCCAGAGTCCTTCGAACAGAATGTCCAGAACCGGAACATCATCTCTACAAGTACGGCTCTTGATGCTTGCTCCTTGCTGATCATCCCTGAAAAACACTTTCTAGAAATCAAATGTGTCAGGTATCGGGTGGAGCCTCCACCATGCTGAATTCACAGCTCCCACATCACAAGGACCCCTGAGACTCTTTGGGAGGCTTCAGAATGCAACTGACTGCATGTGGTGAAAAGATATCAATATTTCCTCAGGCATTTTTTAAATCTTCCTTTCTATTAAGCACTATATGTGCTAAATAATAATGTTGTCCTAGACTGTGTTCAAAGAGTTAGCAACAGAGTTCTTTTTGTTTCATAAGTTTATATCTACGATATTTTGAAGAAATGTAAAAAGAATCATCTAACATTTAAAATATATATAGGCATGCCCTTTCTCTGTCCTAATGATATTCTTCTTTCTTAAACATTAGGAGGTTTTCAAGAAATTGTGTTTAAACAAACCAACCAACCAACCAACCAACCAAAAAACAAAAAACACAGTAATTAACCCCAGTTGAGAATGCTGTCTTACTTGGTCCATGAATTATTAAGACCTTATATTATTTTGATTATGATAATGACTTATAAGCTCATATAATGGTATGAAGGAATTGCTTAGTATTTCATGCAGTTATGTGCACTTTTGTGTAATTTGGGGAGAAAAATTTACAAAATAGGCTACTTTGTGATATAATGTCTCATTTGCCTCTGTTAATTCCTTTTTTTTTTTTTTTTTTGGTACCGGGGATCGAACTCAGCTTTCGAGGCAGGCGGTGGAACCACTGAAGCTAAATCCCTGGCCCCGATTCCTTATTTTAGAAAATACGTAAATTAACTTTTGCGAGTGAACAGCAGAAATACTCATTGTAATTTACAAACTTAATTTACAGTCTGAGTTTGTATAAAAGTGTATTATCTTTTAATTGAAAGAATTATCCTTTACCAAAGTTTTCTGTGCTTGATCCACTACATATGACAGATCTCTCAGGGACAGATATCTTTTATTTCACATTTTCACTTTTGCTGTGAGTCTTATTCTAATTTTTAAAGTTTCTTTCTTTCTTGTTGATGAAAACAAACCTTCCCTTAGCATGTTGGATCCCATAGTTCTGCTTTCTTTATATAAATAGACTCTTTATATTGATCTTTTCCCTTTTTTTTATCTTTTCTCTTCTTATCTGGATTTAGAAAATAACTTTATTCCTCAAACACAGTCTTTTTCTGTTTCACCATTGATTAACTATCATGGACCATTTTCTGATGTACTGGAACCAGGAGTGTGGAGCTCCAGTCCTCTGAGAATGGCAACCACCTGCCACAGCATATCATGCTGACAAGGTCCAGCTAAGCCTGGAGTTCTGGCTTTGGAGTAGTTTGTGCAGGCTTCTCAGAGGAAGTGATTTCTGAAAGGATTTAAAATCACTAGTGAAAATTAATCACACAGGGCATGTGATTTGCCCATCTGTTTATGACCAGTCCTTTTTCTCTGACATACAATAGGTGCTCAATAAATGTCTGAGCTGATTGAAGTATGGAGGAAACATAGATGTTGATGGTCGAAAATTACCTGGGTTTGAGGACAGATTGCTAATGAAGTTCAGATATAGTTTGAAAATAAATCAATGCCTCTAAATTTACCTCTTATGCCATATAAGGTTTTTATATTGTATTTTAAGACAATGAAAAAAAAGACAATGAATTCCATTTAGAGGGAAGATATTACCTGATTTACTTTTGATAATGTGCACTCAGGCTTCTTAAGTAAAGTTTGATCTTTTTCCAGACAGCCCTGATTGTACATTTTCTAACTTCTCATTATAGTGTTGACATAGCTTTAAAAATATTAAACTTTAACAGAAGAATGCTAAAGCAAAAATGATTTTCAGAGTTTGAAAACAATTTCTACCCTCAGAATGAGGGAGCTAGATTAATAGAAGCATCTGATGGTTTATTCATACTTCTGTGACAAAAATGCACTTTGCCCATCAGATGTGCATAGGAGAGTGCTGTACCCCTCTTCCACGGTCTCCTTTCTTTCTGAGAACCTCACAAATTGAGGTAAAATAGCATAGCCAGAATAGTTCTTCCTATCCTCGTCCCCCAAAGACTGTCCTAGAGGCAGAACATCCTTCCCTTTTCTTCTCTCTGCCTTGCTTTACCTTATCTCAGAGATGGCAATGAGTCTCTTTTACACCTACCATCTGTGGGATATTACTTCTAAAACATCGCTTATATAACAAACCTCACAATCTCGGCACGTCCCAAAGAGCCAAGTTTGTAAGCTGACGTTTCAGGCCACAGTGCATCCCAACTAACAAGAATTATAAACACAACTTTAAGAAAACTTAAGGGTCAAGCATGATATGTAAGTGAATACTTAAATGCTCTCTGGATGGGCAATGGCTTTGTAAAAATTCAGTTCTAGAAGGAAAGGAAAAAATTGTATAGTTTTGTGCATTAAAAAACTCCTGTTGAATGCTCCTCTCCTGACTCAGTGGATGCTTGCTGTTTCAGGGCACTTAGCGCTGGAATCGGCAGAGTGGATCTCCTGTCTGCCTTACCTACCATTCTGCAAAGCCTTTGAAGACTGCAGCTCAGTATCTCAGGGCTTTACCTACTGCTGGTCACATGTTGTGTATTAATAAATGTTTTTGATGACTTTTAAAAAATCACAAGTTAAAAAAGAAACAATGAATATAAAAATAATATTTACGAGTCAACAAGATGCCACCAGTATTCTCGTAGAAAAATGTGTTTTAAAAAGTCCAGATTCTTCAGACATCTGAATTATTACTAAATTATTTCTAAATGTTTGGTTGCATTTCAAATAAAAGAAATAAAATTAAAACTGGATAATAGAAATTGTACCTATCAAATCAGCTAATGCACCATTTCACAGACTGATGTGAGCTTAGTTTCACTACAATCTTCATAGAATATTTGCAAAAACTTCAAGCAGGAAAGATAGTACTGCAATTTAAACATAAAAATAAAAACAACCCAAAAGCCCCATCATATTGTTATGGCCCCATAGACTACTATGAACTTCAAATGCACAATTTGTAGAGAATAGAGGGAATAAAAAGTACCTGTTCATGAAGAAATAAATAAATAAGTCACTGAAAATAGTACAGCCACAGACCTGACGATTACTTATACTATTCTGCATGTTCTCCAGTATGAAGTTGACTTACATATAAAATATACATGGTGCTTATATATATTGTGTGATATTATAGGCAATAAGAGCCTTAGTCTTCGATTCACTGTATCCTATTATTCTGATGGTTCCCATTAGGTTCTAGATATTTTGTTAACATGTGAAATATATATGAAATATTTCTATATCTGGTGTATATATATATACATATGATATTTTAAATTTTATTTTATATAGTAAACACATATTTTATTACTGTATTATACAAATTAATATATATTCATACATTATCTTCATGTTTTATTTAATATTTTCCTTTACTATAAAGTATGCATTCTTATGTAGATTTATTTTTAAGTTAAAACATCAAAATAAATCATATTTACTTTTATTTTTTATTATTCACATCATTATAAAAATTTCTATAATTTTATATATTTAAGCTGAACATATTTTCAGTGGTCATGGTAAATCTTCATTTCTGACTTTACTACAAATCTGACCATTTGTTATGAAGTAGATTTCTACTGCATATGTTCATAAGAGTATTATTCACTTTTATTCTATAATTACTAAAATATTTCATTACAAACTAAAGGATGCTTATTTCAGTCTCCTGAAATACTTAGACATCTTGGCAGTCTATCATTCTGTTTTTGTCTCTCATATGCTTGGATGTTCTAATGGTAGGCACTGCTAACTTTTCTGGAAGAAGTGTACTGCACTGGGCTCTTTAACAATTTCTATGAACTGGCAGCAGCACCTAGGGTTAGGGTACATCAGGTAGAGACACCAAGCCAGCCAGACAGGTGATGTGCACACACTCAATTGAGTTTCTGTTGCTGACTTTATAGCCTCATGCTATGTTTTAGAAATGTTCACTTTTTATTCTATGTTCTGGTACTGTTTAAAAACCCAGGGGACAGACATATTGTTCGTGGATATGAGGTTTCTTTTGGGAAGGAATCATAAAAATCTTCTATAATTATATTATGGAAATGTTTGCACAACTGTGTACTTGTGCTGGAAACCATGGAATTACACATTTCAAACAGGTAAACTCTGTACTATGTGAATTATATTTCAATAATGCTGTGAAAAAACAATAAAAATATTCACTCTTTAGATTAAACAGATCTCATCCACACAAATTTCTTCACCAGTAACTTTGTGTATAGCTGTCTATACACACGTTTGTGAGTACATATATACATGTGTTTATATACAGTTTTATCAAATTCATATTATACATACAATCTTTTCTATCAATTTTTAAAATTTATTTGAATACATTCTTACCTAATATTTTATAGATTTTTATCTATAGTTACTTTTTTTCACTTTCTCAATATTAAGTATCTTTTATATTGATCTTGTTTATATTTGAAAAAAGTTCTTTATTCAGATTTTCAAACTAACATTTTTTGAGGAGTGAGTTTCTAATTTATGAAGTTTTCTTTATAATTTCTTAATTTTTTATTCATGTTGGATTGTTTGTTCTTTCTCTACCTTCTTGAATTAATCTATATGGGTAGAAAAAATATAAATAAACTTAAAAATATAGTTTTCTCATTGGTGATTTTAATTTTCACCATTGGGCTTTCTTTATTTTTAATACACTCTAGAATCAGGATTCATCCTTTATAATAAAAGAAACATTTTTTAAAATATCACTTGAATGAAAATCCAGAATACGATTTTTAGATAAAAGAGTTCACAGTATGGCATTTTGATTCCTAGATAATTTCCTAAGCTATTTCTAATATATAAACTTGATTATGTAAACTTATAAAATGTATGAAATCTAAAACTTATTGTTTTGTATTAATAATATATGCAATTATATACTTTCCCTTACTCTTACTCATTCTTCTTCTAATTGATCCCTGATTATTATGAGCAAATTTTCTCTCTTCCACATTGCTTGAATGAGTATACATAAAATAAATTATATTCCTTTTATAATCACAATAAGATGTGCAAAAAATATTTGTACACTTTTGGTCAAAACCAAAAGTGACAGAGTATCAGTCACATTACTAGTGTCATCATAATAAAAATACAACCTCATGATGTATAAAAATGTTATTAAAAACAATTGGGATCATATTGTACACATAAAATGTATCAATAAACTTAATGAATAAAAAAAATGGGGGGGCTATGGATTTAGCTCAGTGGTTCCAGCGCCTGTCTTGCAAGTGCAAATTCCTGAGTTCGATCCCCAGTACAAAAAAAAAAAAAAAAATTGGGAAATTTCTGTGAAATCTGTAGAGGAGAGTAAGATTTAGGCTATGGCCCAAGTAAATCTCCCCAAATTCTTACAAATTTAAAGAAATCAGAGATTTTGAAGGCTAGACCATTCAAGGCCCTTTGAAATCATCAGGTAATAAGCAAGAACTTTTGTGTGAAAGATAAATAGACATATGATTCATCTGCCAATTGGCTCTTCCTCCATTCTTTCAACCTGGGTCCATTCTTGATATCCACCTTCTATGGTTCCATATGGTGCAACACTCATGGATGGATATGATCTAAGGAGTCTATATGGTCTAAGAAAATGTTTGGAGATATTACTATGCAATTTTATTGAATACCAAAATTTTATGTATATCTGCATCATAAAGTCTGTATGTTGAAAAGGCTACTTATACGAAGCCACCTCAAATCCAAAATGTTCTACCACTACAATAGCAATGTAAAAATAAAAGATTTTAAAAGTTGGTTAATACACTCTTCTAGAGGAGAAATATTGAGGGCTGAACTAAGACAATATGACACAGAAGAGCCAAAATTCACTCTGAGGGGAAGTTAAACTGACCAGGTTTGATAACAAGCCACAGAGTGCATTGAAACATGCTGGACTATAGGATAAAGTTAGTGCCAGGTTTCTATCTTGGTAGACACATGCTGTGAAGGTTACATTTCTTGTGACTATACAGATTGATGCAAAAATATATGGAAAAAATAAAACGATTATGTATATTTTAAGTTTTTGTTACCCCTAAGTTTCAGTGACTAGTAGACATGAAAATAACTATTCGGAGAGCCAGGAGAATATTATGGGCTGAAAATGACCACATAGTCAAATTGAATTACAGTCATAAATGAAGCCCAAAGTTGTATTGCTCAGCTATAAGGAATGAACAGAATTAGAAGAATGAAAGTTCAAGTAAGAATCTTGAAAAATATGAGTGAATCCTTTGAAGCATGCACAGAAGTTTCAAAATAGAATAAAGTGAATATCATGGAAACAAAAGACCAAGAACTTCCTAATGGAGAGAGAATGATCAACAATGTTCAATGCTCAAATAGGTTAAGGTACTTAAAAAACCAATAATGTATTTCTTGGACTTAGACTCCAGGAAAAGGCAAAGAAATAGCGAAAGGAATCTGATGGGTACATCAATTCAGAACAGAGAGGTCACTAGGTTGATGATTTGGTGTGAAGTGTGGGAATAAGAGGAAGTGTTTTGGACTTCGGCTCAGTACCTGAAGCTTTTTAAAATTCATGTTTTCTTCTAAAATGTTTAACATTTTGCTGTCACTGGTAAATTTGAGCTTCACCACTAGTTTAGCCATTCAGCTATTCTTTTTCCATTTCACATTCATTTACAAAGTAACCTTTTTTTTCTATTTAATATGAACCCCCTCCTTTTCAATTTTACAGTGAGAAAATGTCAGGTTCTAAGAAATGTCACAGGTATATTCTTTGTCGTTCTTTACTGTTTAAATTTTTTCCCTGCCAATCTTTATTTGGCGCCATCTTTCTGAGACCCCATATATGCCCTTCAGGACAAGGACTACATTTCTCTCAATATTTATAACACTGGGCTAAGTGTTTTATTTCAATATTGGTTTGTTTATGAAAACTTTTGGTTGGTATCTTTTCCCTTAACCTTCAAATATAAAGCCAGTGTTTTATAGATAGCTTTATGGAATAACCATTGCATCAAATACTGAATATTAAAAAAGATTCTCTTTTAACAAGCTTGGAAACTGTACGTTTCATTTTGTGGAGATTCCTAATGTTCATTGGCATGATAAAACTCTAAGAAGAAGGGAATAATTTCATATTTTAAATTAACACATATTAAAATCAACATAGTACTGCCTTCAAAGTGATCCATTCTTTAAACATCTAAAAGTTATTTGTAGATTCTCCTTCAGAGAAAGTCTTGAGATACTTGCTTGACTTTTTTCTTGCTCACCAACTGGTCTGCATTTTGATTAATTTTGTATTTCCATAGAGGCTTTCATAGTTCCCATTTTTCCCATTTGTTCTTCTCACATTATTCTTGCACAGGCGGTGTATCTTCTTACACCTCCCACCTCCTACTGTTTCTCAATACCAAATGAGTTTAACATCTCCAGATCCCTTATGTTTCACCCCAGTGAAGTCATTTTCATGCTCTGCCATGCCAAATCTAAATCAAAATAAAAACAGGTTGCTTTCTTCATCTCTTTATGTTAAGCCTCTATCTGAATCTCAGTGTCTCCTTTAGCTGAAGTTGTATTACTAGGTGCAAATACAATAAGGCGATTCTTTACTTTTGCAAAGGAAATGACTTTGAGAAATGTCTTGGTTGTGAAGCATCTCAAAATTTGCCTTTATTCAATATGTATTGTTGTCTTTAAAAGTTTCTGTTTAATTTGGCCATGTTTTTTAACTTTTAAGAATTTAGGAATGTGTTCAAACCTTTTTTTGTTTTATACTCTTTCCTTCCTCCTTCTTTCCCTCATTCCAATCCTTCCTTCCTTCCTTCTTTCTTTCCATCTTTCCTTCTTTCCCTCTTGTCTCTGGGTCTTGATCCCAAACCAAGAAAATGGAGGCTCATTTTGCTACTCAGTCACTACTGTAATTTGTATAATTAATCTACACTCTACCTTTCAATACATACATGCTAAAAATATTAAAATATCACTAGCTATTTTTAGAACTGAATCCCATAGATTCTTATGTGTTCATTTTAAAAATAATAATTATATTATCAGAATGAAATAATATAAAAGCCTATAACAATTCAAAATTATATATGCAAAATTAATTGAGCAAAACCATATTTGCAGAACATTCAAAGCTCTATATATACTAGTGCATGACAGTATATACAAATATCAACACAATGTTGGGAAGTGGCATAATACATGGTGAAATATGATGGTGTACAATCAATTTATTCTTCTTTGTTTTAAGAAAAAACTAGAAAGAAGACAACTAAAAGATAGAAAAAAGGAAACAAAGGGCAGAACAAAAAGACGTAAGTATAGGCAATTTTTTAAAGATAATATTTCAAAAGCAAGGCAATAAAGAAAAAAGCAAATAAAATTATATCAAATGAAGAAACAGTCAGAAGAGACAACCTTCAGAATGGGAAATAATATTTGCAAATTATCCATCCAATAAGTGATTAATATCCAAAAACAAAGCTCACCAAATAATCTGAAAAATAAACAAGTGATCTGAGTAGATAATTTTCAAAGAAAGATATATAAATGAGCAATGACTATATGAAAAAATGCTTAATATTACTAATCATTAAAATGTAGAGCAGACCCACAATGAACCATTAGCTCACCCTAGTTACAAGGGCAATAACAAAAAGACAAAATATAACAAATGCTGGAGAGGTCGCAAGGAAAGGGGAACACTTACATAGTGCTGGTGGGAATGTAAATTATTGTAACCACATTGGAGAATGTTATGGAGGGTCCTCAAAACACTAAAAATAGAAAAACAATAAGACCCAGCCCTTTCACTACTATGTATCTATATATGTGGTATTTCAAGGAAATGAACTCAGTATATTAAAGAGATATCTGCAGTGCATGCTTACCACAGCACTACTTGCAATAGCCAAGATATGGAATCAACTAAGGTGTTGATCAACGGATGAATGGATTAAACAATGTAGCATATATACACAATGGAATATTAACCACAGAGGAATATTTTGAAAAGAGGAAATAGAGATCATTCATAACTTATCAGAAAAATAAACGGGGTTTTCTATCTCTGTTAACATGATAAAATAACTAAATAAGCATATAAAATTAGCTGTGGTATACTAGATCTTGTTGCATGTTCTTTATTTATTGATTTAAGTTTGGTGAGAAACAAGTACAATATGCATATCTTCATAATGGCTTCCTAAGAAAGCTCTCATACTATATGGAGGTCTGTATATTTAACCACTTGATTTATTTATCATCCTTTCAATAATGTAGTTTTAGGTTTCTTCATTTAAGAAATTATAGCACTAATATTTTAGTTGTAATCTCAAAAAATAATGGGTATTAGAAAATGCTGCCCCTTGGGGATATTATCATCTATCTTAAGTGCTTATTTTTCAATTTTATTTTTTATGCTATGACTTCAGTCAATTTTAGCAACTTATAATTTGTAGAACAGGTTTGATATTGATAAAATACACAAAGGAATAAAATTAAGAGATAAGAACTCCCAGAAAATCTACATACAAGCAAACAGTTAATGTTATTCCACATAAAAAATAAAATGATAAGCAAACTGGGCAGTTTCTAAATTTTTAAATTTTTAAAAATAAAACTGTGATTAGTGACCATGTTTTAACATAAAAGTTTTTTATATATTTATCTAAGAACATGATAAATTATGTATAATTAGTACTTCTAAGCATTATTGCTATTAATTTTAAGAGCCACTGTGTGTGAAATTTAACAAACAGAAAGGGAAAGCTTAATCATTTTATAATATGATAATTATTAAACCTAATGGTATTCACAATTATGAATATAAACAATATTCTTTGTGTATGGTAGCTTTAATATATTTTGCATGCTTATGCATAGGATGTATGTATTAAGGCCCACATGTTAATATAGAGGAATTGGTTAGTGTATGTATTGGTCAGCTTTTCCACTGTGGGGTGAAATTTCTGATATACACAACTTGAAGGAAGAAGTGGTTTATATGGCGTAGGGCTTCAGAGGTTTAAGTCCATTACAGATAGGGCCAAAGGTCAAACAATTGCTGTAGAGAGGTATGGTAAACAAATCTCACCTCATGGTGGCCAGAAAGCATGGTACAGGCGAAGAATATTGTGGGAGATACAACTTCTGAAGTCAAGATAGTTGTCCCTCCCCCTGAGCCCTACCCCATCAGGGCACTGGCTATGACATCAGTGCGCTACTCCACAGATGAGCTCAGCACCCATGGAATCCAGTCACCTCTTCAGATGTCATACTCCAGTCACCTTAATAATTCCATTTAACTGGCACAGTATATGAGATTATTCATATCTTTTAAAAAAACCTTTATGCTATAATTTTTATTTGGTGTATTTACTTTTAACATTCCATTTTCTTCAACTAAAATAAATGATTTTTCTCATTTTAATCCACTTGTGCTTTTTACCTGGCTATTTTTTTTGACATTTGCCTGAACATAAAAATTTTTAAGTTGATCCCAACTAATTTTTATATCCAATCTGAAGAAAATAATAGGCATACAAATAATTTGGGGGTTTTAATTTCTTTAATAAGAATAATTTCAAATTACCAATCAAAAATTGTGAGTCGAAGACAAAGGTATTTTTAATAGTGAGTTCTATACCCTTTACCCTGGAGGCAGCTTTAAAAGCTAAAATGTGATACCGAGTATAGAAAAGAGTAGATCATCAAAGGTTGGCTCTCTCTGGGGCTATCTTACCACAGCATAATTAGTTTACCCAGTCTGAGGTTGGTAAGTTCACATGGGTAAGAATGGAATTTCCTTACAATTCTGCTATTTCATTATTTGTGTTTCTCTCATGACATCAGTGAGTCACTGGAGGAGACTTGCTTCTTCCTCTCCGTCTGCCTCCAGTGACTGAGATGGCTGAGGATAAACCAGCAAAGATACCCAGGTGTCAGCATCAATGTCAGTAACTTTGTGAGTGACAGAAAAGGTGGACTAATTTCTTTCCAAGATAAAACCTTTCTTTAGAGGTAAATTTCCCTCAAATACACTTTAAACAAGTATACTTTAATCAATTCTGTTTCATATTGATTATCATTTCAGAGCAACTTCCTCTATTCATGTTACTCATAATCACTTTTGGTTACATGGACACCTCCTTCTCAAGCTAAATGGTTTCTCATTGTCTCATTAAAAATACCAAAACCTGTTTCTTTCCCTTACTTGTAAATACACCTGGAACCACAATGCAAAGTTTTCTTTTGAAATGAGAAAAATTTTCAGTCTTAATAAGAAAGTATTATTTATATTTTCTTCTTCATTTACATACAAAGGAATGCCCATGACAAGATGATCTTAAAACAAATAAATTCTCAGAATGATGAGGAAATCAAATTTCAGTACCATATTAGTGACTTTAGCTCAAATATATATTTTTAATTAGCTCACATATAACCTTCTGCATAATCAAAGTGAGCAAAAGAAATACCAAAAGGAAAGGGAGAATGATGAATTCTAATTCAGTTCTAATAAAATAAAAAATAATTCTGCATCAACTGGATAAAGAGAAAGAAGGGTCAAATAACCAATGTATTTTTCAACACATTTGGTTGCAAAAACAAACAAATAAACATAAACAAGTGGGATTTAAAAAAATTTGAGAAAAACAACACAAAAACAGGTCATACCAAAAACAACAACAATAAAATCCAAATCCTGCCCCTTCAGAAATTGTCATATAATAAATTTGTTCCGTTTCAGCAAGAGGGTAAATTTTAGTGTTCTTTAACTTTTTACAGAACACTTCCCCAGTGGATATTTGTAGTTACATAATTGTGAAGGATGCACCCTTCTGTGACACAGCAAACTGTTCCTAGAGGTATGAAATTGTGGAGACTTTGCTCCTGACTTTACCTGCTTCTTTCCAAAGACCTGTTCACCCTTGAATGCACAACCAGGACTGAAAGTTAGGGAAATGCAATGAGAGCCTAGCAAGAGAACACAACATTACAGAAAATGGAGGCAAGCAAGACACACTCTTCTCCCAGTCCGGGTTTGGTACAATGTGTCAGTGTTGGTAAGACCAAATAAGAAGCATATCTCCACACATACAAAACATGTTTACTACATCAACAGTATTTCTATTCGGTAATTTGAAATAAAAGTTTAGCGATCTTGGTCTTAAAAAAAAAAAGCAAAACAAAACAACACAGCCCAGTAACAAAACAATGCTACAAATTGGTATTTTCAGGAACAGGTGAATCTTGTGCCTTAACTACATAGGAGCTGCATTTTTATGCTGCAAGGATAAATTGCAGTCTGGCTGAAAAGTAAGATTTACAAGTCAATTTACATATATGGAAATAGTCTTAGAGCATAGTGTTTTGGGAGCTTAGATAACATTCAAAAATGGCAAAATTTAAATGACATTTTATTCTTTCTTGAATTATGAAAAAGCAAACAATCACTATATATTAAGATGCTCATACAATTTTTATTTTTTCCCTAGTGAGAGTTAAATGAGGTCCTTCTAATGATTTCACAGAATAAATATGAATTAACATTAGAATGTCTAAGGATAGTATAGATGGTCATTTTATCAACTTCTTATATAGAATTAGTAAGAATAAACTGATGAAAGGGCTACTAATCCCGGACAACAACAAAAGAATCATTATTTAAAATGTTCCAAATATATTTATAACAAACGTATTAAAGGAATATGCTTTCAAAGTGAAATAGAATTTACAAAGAAGTATTAAAAGGCTTTTATCATTATCCAATTGAATAGTCTCAAAAATACCAATGAAAGTAGCAGGTTCACATGACTGCCTAGAGAGTTGGTTACTGGGGAAGATGGAGCCAGGAGACTTGCCACTTAAGTTAGTATTCCCAATTACATCCTAATGTCTTTCGAAATGCATTTCTATCAGGACATTTAACAACTTTCATAAAATAATTTAGCAATGAATATGGGGAACATACCCATATTTATACCCAAAGTATAAATGGGTGATATTAGTTATAGATTTTGGTCTTGTTATTATCATATATCAACTGTATGACCCTTTGCAAGTTATGAAACCTATTTAATCACAGGTTTACATTTAAGGAAAATAATAAAAGCATTGACTTATAGGTTTGTGGTGAAGATATAATATTGAAATATTGAAAGTGAGATATAATATTGAAATATTGAAAGTGAATGAAAACAAAGTCAGACATTGTAAATGCTGAATAAATACAGTAATTAGCTGCTAGTATAAGTCCACACTAATTCATTTTTTACTTTTTATTTAAAATAACATGCAAAACATTAAGTGTAGAAATATAAAGCTCTATGAAGAGTAATTACTGAAAATCTGTAGAGTGGAGGTATATACCATGCTCATGAATTGCAAACTTTAAAGCTGTCAAGTCAGTCCTTGCTGAGTTGATTTACAGATTTAATAGCAATCTCAGACCAAGTCAGAACAGATGTGTTTGCTTGCTTGTTTTTGTTGTAAAATTGGCAAATTAATTGGAACAGATTTATGACAGAGGACTAAGAATTGTGAAGACACTGTTTGGAAAAAAATAAAGTTGGAGGTTTTATACATCTGTTCTAAAGTTTCATTAGAAAAAATAATCATTAAGGCTGTCATCTCTTTTGTGTAAGTGTAGAGAAATAAATCAAAGGAACAGAATAAATGGCAGAGACAAGCATATAAACATTTAGTCATTTGATGTAAAACAAACATGCCACTGCAATGAAGTGAGAAGTAACAAATATGGTCAGTGGTACTTTAGTAGTTTTATATCCTATTGAAAAAGAAAAAATAAACATTGATGTCTAATATACAAGATATAAAAAGAAATTCCATGAAGATGAGGAGGCATTAATGTGTAAAGCACTTGGTGGAAGCAAAAGCAACATAGCAAAATATACTCATAAATTTAGGATGGTCATGAAATTTCTCAAAAAATACTGTTCACGAAGGAAAATTTTGATAAGTTAGGCTTAACTGAAATCCAAAACTTCTGCTTATTAAAAGAATAATGAGGGCCGGGGATTTAGCGCAGTGGTTTTGCCACCTGCTGTGCAAGCGCAAGGACCCGAGTTCGATCCCCAGTACCAAAACAAAAAAAGAATAATGAGGTATGCATAAAGGCAAGTTGTAGAAGAGAATATTAAGAATATAACTTATATCTAAGATAAGAAAAGAATAGAAAATCTAATAAAGTTGAGAGTAAAAAGAATAGCCACCACACACGCACACACAAACACACACTCAAGAAGTGTGTGTAACCAGTTTTAACTTCATATTTATGTACTAAGTTGAAAATTATATTTCTCAAATTGGTCTTTTAATCCATAAAAGTATAGATTTTTAAATGATTTTTTTCATAACAAAAATAATACATATTTCTACGTGCTATTTCTAAAATGCTAGAAGAGAATTTGCCCTACATTACCAAACACCATGGCAACTCACACAGAAGTCAGTGGCTACATTTTTATATATAACCTTATGGACATTTTAGGAACATTTTAAAAATATACTTGTGTTTGCTAAAAATTTTCCTCATATTTTATAATCTTCATAAACATAATTCTCAATTCATATCATAATGGACCATAAGTAAATGTCCTCACTTACTTGAATCTTCCTCTATTTCCAATATGAAAATCTGAAGGTCTTATGACTGTTTGTTTATGTAGACTCTACATACCTACTGAACCAGCCTGTTCTGGTTTGTTGGTGTATTTAGGAGCTAGGATTCTATGCTGGCCCCTCCACTGGACTTTCCTCCTCTGGGTAAGTCTCCGGATCTCCCTGGCTGTATATCTTCATTAGTTTACTAATGATTCCTACTCTGAGATATTGTGAGGATCATGATCACATGACAGAAGTAAGTGTAACCTGCAATGCAATCTGATCCGTGCAGTCATTAGGCCATATGTTCTCCAGTCTCAGTAATATTCATTATCATAATTTCAAAGAGAATATATAAGAACGTATTTATTATTTTCTATTGAATAAATGTTTCTTGCTTCCACCAAAATTCCTTCCCATTCTATTTTGATTCAATGAAATTTATTTTTGAACCACTTATAGATGATTTGACCACTTCAAAAAGATTCTGCTAAAAGCAATGAAAGTACCCCGCATATTTACAAATGGGTCAAATTTTGTAAACATCAGATTAGCTCCACTTTAAATGTCATTATATGTATCTATCATCCTTCAAATCGGTGGAAAGAAAGTAATTTGAATCCCTCCTCCCCGGATTACTAATTACTAAGATTTCTTTTTCTATCGTGCTTTTTTTTTATTCTTTAAATCTCAGTTCTTGATTATATATCTTTACAGGGTGAATAATATCTTTATCATCCTTATATTCCTCTAACATTCTAATGCATATCTTATGCAGTTAGGGAGAGACTTAGCAATTGTTTTTATGTATATATTCAAAGAAGGAAGCTAACAGCTTTGCAAAAATAGTTTTCTTCATATAGGCTGCTATATTATTAGCAATTATGATTTTTGTTTTAATTCTTAGATGTCAGCATACTCAAGAGGTTTTTATTTTAATACATATCAATATAATATTATTCTGCAAATTCTATAGTGGTAAGGCCCCTCACTTCCGTAAACTATTATGTAAAGATTATGAAACAAAATGAATTCATCTAAAACTATAATAAAACATTTTTAAAGATGCACTATTGAAGAAAAGAAATTTAATAATAATCTAGAAAATAACCAAAAGAATGGTACTATTAATCACAGTATAAGAATATTCAATTAATTCTGATAGTTTGGGCCCTTTGACTAAAGACTAGAAGCAAGCACCTGAGAATTAAGACCATGGGAGGGTAGTAGGGAATAACTAGTTCTGATGTGCATCCTCCCCCATCGATGGTTAGGCAAGAGAACATTACACAGATTTTATCAAAATGGCTTCCATGGAGGAAGGTGAAAATAATGTCTAGACCCTGTGGTGAAGACAGGCTATAAAGGGAAGGCATCAAGGGAGGTAGACAAGAAGGGAAGGGAAAAGAAAGGAGGGAGGTAGGAGCAGGAAGGAAAGAGGGAAAGGGAAAGCTGAAAGTGGAGCGGGGAGCAAGAATGGAGGGAGAAAAGGAGGTAGGGAGGGATCAATGAAAGGAGAGAATGGAAAGGATAAAGAATGGGGGAAAGAAAGGATACAGGTAAAGAAATATTGTAGGTGGATCAGAGAGGAGAAGGAAGGGGGAAGGATAGAGAAAGAGTAGAAATATATATATATATATATATATATGGCTACTCTAAACAGATTCACTTGTAGAATTTCAAATCTTTTGGTGAGTTATCCTGGTCTTGTCAAATTAGCAGCAGACTAGGTGTCAAAATACTTCACTTTTACATCTAAATATGTCACCAGTTTCCAACATAATACAAAAATAAAAACTTTCTTTAGCTTTAGCTTCTTAATTGAAAAATTAAATGTTTAGACTAGCATCTTTAAAGTCCCTTCCAGCTTTAAAATCCTGTCCTTTTGAAAATTTCCAGAGTAGGAGACAAATAAAGAAAAAACCATGAGAGAGACAATAGTGCTGTTTAGATAAGAGACATCTTGAATGTCTTCATAATTGATTGGACTTATAAAATGCCTTCCATGTGCAACCAGTGAAAACTTTGTGTATTAAGTCCATTTGACTAAGGAGTTTGGAATGAGCTTCTCACATTTTGTATCGGCAACGAAACATGGAGATGGATAACATACTCTTAGGCTGGCATGATTCTGACATTCATTACCAAAGATGTCGCTGTTTATGATATCTGTGGGAGAGCTGTAATGTACTAGTACACCTAGGAGACTGGTTGTAAACTTATATTAGGCAATCAGGGAGATGATGATAAATACTACTTGAAAGAAGCTAGTGACATGAACGTATTTTACCAGATGCCTGGAATACAAGAATCCAGATAAGGCTGTGCATATGTTTAGTTCTGGCAGTAGAATTTACACTCTGTGAGTTGATCTAATCACATAAAAATCAAAACTCCTTGAAGAAGTCAGTTGTCGACTTTTACTGATCACTTGAGCTATATGGTGCAGTTAGAGTTCCCTTTGAAATGGAAAGCATTTATTTAAGCCACAGATAAAAAGGTTGTTCTTGGGAACATTTCAGTCACAATTTCAATTATTTTCTGACATGATAAATCTTCTTCTATAGATGCTTATGCCAACTACACTACTGTAAATCTGCACTTGAAAAATGCCTTAATTTTTAAACTTTGAAATATATGTTCAGGTATTTGAATTTAAAGGATTTTCCACAAGTTGCTAGAACATGAATGAGTGCCTCGTTCATATTACTTCAGATATGAAAATTTAAATGTGGTGATAGTTCTTGGAATACTTCTTAACTATAAGCTAAAAACAGAGTGACATAAATCTCTTCAACTAATAACTGTAACAAACTTTGTTACATATTTTGTCTGATAATATGTAGCAAGTAGATCTGAAAAATTCCTAGAGACATAAACTTATATTTAGACACACTAAGACTGAATTTAAAAATTAAAATTATTAAAATTTGATGTATTTGATTGGAAGTATTTTCTATGTTTAATGTATGCATAGTTATGAGTATGTATGTACAGCTTTATTTTTCTTCAATTAAATTTTTTCAAGAAAATTTTTCCAAATCTTGTCCTCAAAAACCTGTATATTTGTGGTTATACAATATTATACATAATTTAGATCTAGCATCAGACTAAAGAAATGAATAAATGTATAGCTATCTTTGGAAAAACAAGCACAGTTTTGTTCCTTAATGGATATGCAGTATTATACTTGTAAATATTCTATAATTTATTTAATAACTTTTCTACCTGAAAACACTTATTTCAAAATTTTTGTCATTTTTATAAATACAAATGTCAGCTTTCAGTATCCACCTGGACCCCTGACAGGTACCGAAACTCACAGATGCTCACATGCCTTACATAAATGGCAAGTACTTATACATAACCTATGCATCTCTCTCCACATACTTTAAATCATCTCAAGATAAGTTATAACACTTAATAAAA
Source organism: Heterocephalus glaber (assembly GCF_000247695.1). The sequence continues at coordinate 432,981 of NW_004624779.1, read as the reverse complement.
TACAGAGGATGTGAAGATATGCTATAATGTTTAGTGAATCATAACAAGAACTAAAGGACTCCATACACCGTATAGATGCGGTTTTTAAAAGTATTGCTGACTATGATTAGCTGAATGAGTGGATACAGAACCCATGGACACAGTGCTAAATGAAATGCTAACATGATGATCTTTCCAGGTAAACTTACTTTTCATCTCTGCTCATTCCTCAGGATAAACACATACAGTGTACAGTTGTGGAATCAAATGGATGGCAGCCATTTTTTTAGTGCCATTGGTATAAATTGCCATCATGCATTACAATCCAGCAGAAATGTGAGGCTCCATCATGAATAATCTGTACTTTGAAATAAAACTTATGTCAATTTGATTAAAATATCAAGTTGTTCAAGTCTGTAAAATCAAAATGGATCAAAGATCTAAATGTTAAAACATAAACACTTAATCTGCTAGAAGATAAAATTGGTGAAACTCTTGAAGACAGAGGAATAGGCAAGGACTTTCTGAATAGAACCCCAATGGTACAAGAAATACTACTGAGAATCAGCAAATAGTATCATATTAAGTTCAAAACTTTCCACACAACAAAGGAAACAACCAACAAAATGAAGAGACAAACCTACAGAATGAGAAAAATATTTTCATCTATTTCTCAGAAGGATAAGATCTAAAATATATAAAGAACTCAAAATAATTAGAACCCCCAAATAAAAGACCCAATCAAAAAATATGGGCAACTGAAACAGACACTTCTCAGAAGGAGAAGTACAGATGGCCAATAAATACATGAAAAATGTTCAACATCACAGGCCATTAGAGAAATGAAAAATTAAACAACACTGAGATATTTTATTCCAGATAAAGTGGCTATCATCAACAAATCAAATAATAACAAATGTTGGTGATGCTGCAGGGAAAAAGGAACCTTCCTACATTTTTTATGGAGATGTGAACTAGTACAACCACTATGGAGATCTGTATGGAAATTCCTCAAAATACTAAAAGTAGATATTTCATTTGACACAGCTATTCCTTCTGGAAATCATCCCCAAAGAGTTAAAGTAGCACATTACAGTGATACTTGCATATCCATGTTTATAGCAGCACAATTTACAACAGTTAAATCTCAAAAACTACCTATATGTCCATCAATAGATGAATGAATAAAGAAAATGTAGCATTAATACACTATGAAATACTATTCTACCATAAATAAGGTTAAACTTGAGGGATTTGTAGGTAGATAGATGCACCTAAAGACCATAACAGAAATAAATCAGACACAGAAGTTTAAATATTGCATGGTTTATCTTATATTAGAAACCCAAAGTATAAATAAAAAGAAAAATAAAGAACAGACAGCAGGAAGTGGGGAGATCTTTTACAAGTGGGCAGGAGAACAAGAGATGAAAAAGGTGAGAGAAGGAAGGGAAAAAGGATTTAAAAAACAAAGAATAAAATGGAAATAAAGCTTTTTCAAATGGGAAGGGAATAAAAGTTTTGAGCAGGAAGGAATGGGAAGAAAAGGGGACAAAAATGAATTAAGATGTGTTACGTACGTGTACAAACTTCCCATAATAAATGTAATCATTGTTTTGTAAATCTGTACTGATAAAATACATTAATAAAAAAATTAAAGTTTTGTTTCTCTATTATTAACAGTGGGATTAATGAATTATGCTGCTTTTTATTGTTACCTGCATTTCATTCATATATATATATATATACACACACATACACATTATCAGATTATATATATATATATATATACACATCACCAACGGGAATGCTGACCCAAACTGATTAATCATGGGTAGTATGATCGAAAGATTTTAAAATATTGCATTTCACTTTTGATCCTGAATGAATCATAACACATATTGGTGTACATAAGTCTCAGAGATGATGCAAAATAAATAAATCTGTAGAATGTAATTTAGCTGAAAGACACCCACAGGCATTTTAGCACTAGTCCATTTTTCTTATAATAATGAGATAATATTCCATTAAAAATATACACTGGAATATGCCACCATGACGCATATCCACTTGTCAAATTTCATGCAATTGTTTTTCCACACTTGCCTCTTCATATAATACATATTTTATTTAAAATCAATGTATTCTATTCTAGTGAGGTCTGTATTTTCTCCTCACTTTGGGTGTATTAATCCCACATTCAAGCCTTTGCAATCTGTTTCCTTGACCAATATACACCTGTAAGAGTGTGGCGTGTGTGTGAAATTTGTTAAGAATGGAACTGTCTGTTTTAGAATATTTCTATCAGAACTCATTCACTTGCGTTAATGTCTACTCTTCCTCAGGATTCCTGTTCTCTGGAAAAATAATACAGTGCTGTGTGTGTGTGTGTGTGTGTGTGTACACATGCTTGTGTATATAAGGGTTGTATGGTTAATACAGCAACAATGCTGTGAGAAGGGGAGGAAATATGATTTGACTACAGTTTTTCTTTTACTCTGAAATGCTCACACTTCCTAAAATATGATCAAAGACAGTGCATCCCACCTGGTAATCTCCATACCTGACAAATTATTTTAATCTCTGTCAATCTCTCCCTCAGAAATCTGCAAACAATTTACATATGAGAGCGCTCGCTCTCAGAGAACCTCCCTTGCCTTGTCCCTTCCATAGCAGCACACACCACAGAAGCCCCTACCCCACACTTAGTGTGACTGGTTGGAAGAGAGTGGCATCTTCACTCAGGCCCATGAAATCCATTTTCTGATGACTGAAACTTTATCCCCTTGTATTTAAATGAGCATCTAAGAAAGCTTAGAAAACAGCATCAGTCAGTTGTAGGCACTTGAAGAAAGCATGACAAGTACAGGTGTCACACACACCACATTAGGGTAAACGAACATGGTGTGAAGAGTTAAACTGCAGGCAAAGAGGACGAGTCATAATCTGGTGTGCTGATTAAGAGAAAATGGTATTGGCCTGAAAGCCATGGACTTGGAGAGGGAACTATGAGGAGATATGCCACTGTAGATCTTGATTCCTTTCTATTTCTCCCTCTAAGGACACCCTGAGGCTCAGCTGAATTCTTAATCATAGAAAAAAAAATTCTAGAATTATTCAATTTAAAAAAACCCTTCAAAACTAACCTAATTTAAATGGGTGTCTGTTCTTTTCAGTTTAATGAGTTTTGGCTGACGTCCAGAGGTGTCTTATTTGACTTTGTGGCCCATGGTCTGGCACAGAAAGATCAAAGTGTGAGGTTGAGGAAATGGGTACATGCACAGGGATCTTTGGAAGTACAACTGAAAAGCCAGCCCAGCTTCATTACTTCGGATGCATCTTTTTTTTTCCTTTCCTAACCCCCTACAGCAAATATTTTTGGTACTATGTATTTTGACACACCTTTAATTTCTATATTTTATTGTTCATGAGATGTCTTATATCCTGAATGTATATTTCTTTTTGAAATTTCATTATACTAGTATGTAATGTCTGAGTACTATGTAATTCATATTTGTTTCTTCTACTACATATAAGCTTATTGAGTATGAAGGGACCACATCACACTCTTATAATTTCATTGTATCAAATACTCAAATTAATTGATTTAAACAGTTTGTGGTAAAGCAGGTCTAGGGGATTTTCTCACTTTACTAAGGGTATCCAATTTTATACCCAAATAATCATGTAATGATTCTACTCCTCTCTGAGGAGCACTATGAAAATATATGTAGAATATCTTGTGTGAAAATTACAATCTAAGAAGTTTCTGCCTTGAAGCAGAGCACATATCAAATTATCACGTGCCATGACCATCCCTCCCCCAACATTTCTTGTTCTCCATTTAATGCAGAGGTATATCGTTTCATGGTGAAAAGCCTTAAGAAAAAAAGGAAAATGCCATAGACTAAAACTACATTTCAAAGAGGCTTGCTTGCCTTCTGTCACTCAATATCAGGGCTCAAATAGTGTTGGAGCGAAAAAGGGTTTCTCACAATGACAATTAAAAACTCTGCTTAGGGTTTGAAGTTGCAAATCTAATTTGTGTGAAAGAATTTTATTGAGAACATCAACAGCCTTAAGCTTACTCTCCAAAAACCTTGAAAAAGATGAGTTGACTATGGTAAGGCAATCAGAATAAGAGAGTATACTCTATTCTATGATGATCTTATACTAATTTTACCTTCTTTCACCTAATCCTCTCTCTCTTAAAAAGCAATGGCTTTATAATACCCCGAAACTTTGATTGTGACTGGTTCCAGCATAATATGTTAGCTCTTTGAATACAATGTTGAGATAAAAATAGTGTAAATAAATAAATATTCCCATCATAAATAACTAAATTAGTTAGCCTTAATGGTAAAGGTGATGAAGAAAAAATTAGAAACTGTAAGAAAAAAGAAATGGATTGAAGCATCTGACTATTTTTTTTTTTTTTTGGTACCGGGGATCGAACTCCGGTCCTTGCGCTTACACAGCAGGCAGCGAAACTACTGAGCTAAATCCCCAGCCCCACAAAGCATCTTACTATTTATCCACTATAATTACTAAAATTTTTTAAAGAAATGAACTTATAAAGTCTGGGGTATTCGGACTTTCAGTTAGAGAATAGAAACTGGCAATTCACTTTAAGGTTTAAGTGGTATCTTCAGTGCATGTATTTTTCATGAAAGTATCTTTAAGGTAAATTTTTTATATTAAATATTTTCTCCCATTGGATTCTGTAGTAAAATTTAAAATAGATTATTTTAGTACAATAAATTTCAATGACATATGGACAAACTTTATACTGCATTTATCATGAGTAATAATTTTTCTGAAAAACTAGTTAGAATTATCTTGAAAATTTTCAAGTGGGAATATCATGTAGAGTTATGTTAATACTTTCCAAAGTAATGTAGTTCTAGAAAAGGAAAATATCAGCTTAATGACATCATGAATTAACATCTACCTAAATTCTATGTTGTCTTCGTAGTTTGTAAGTGTTTTTTCATAAGTGCTATTATTGTGCAAAAGATGTTGTGTTCTAGAAGTAAACTGATTCATTTGTATCTAAAACAAGATGATATAAGAATATTAAATAGACAATCTTGAAAATATACCAATAAAGATATCTAGACCTATAACTCTCAATGGACATAATTTTGTCTGTATACAGCTTATGCTATTTCCTTCATTCTACATATCCCTGATTCAGATGTCATAACACGAGGAGGGGAATGATTAGACTCCACCCTTCTTTGGGCTCCTCTCATAAATGAGCTTAAAAATGGAGTGAGCTAGTGAATGACCCTGTTTGGTGTCTCACACGCAGGAATTTTTGTTCTTTTAGGATTCAGTAACCTACACCTGAGTATTATACTCTGACTATACTGACTCTTTCATTAACCATAAACTTGCATCCTCTTCCATCTTACAGTTCATCCAGGTATGTTCCATCAGATATTTTTATGTACTGTCATCTCCTCCTCCTACACTAAATGAGAGCAGAGACTGTTTTCTGCAGTTTGATAACTGCCAGTTGCCTGGTCCGTAGTGGTGCACAACATAAACTATTTGCCTGAAGGCACACATGAGTCCATGAATGAGTGTTGCCTTGCAGAAGTGGAAGGCCTGGACTGCAGCCCTGTGGACAAGGGGCTTCCCACAAGGAAATAGTTACCTACAACACAATTGTGAGAAATATGTTGATTCTGAAGAATTAAACGAGGACTGAGGAAACAGGACAACAGAAACCCCCTCCTCTCTTGGGAAATCAGGAATAAGTTTTTATGTGGAGGGTGGAGATATGGATATAGAGGATGAGCCACCTGCCTTTAATTAGAGACAATTCCAGAGTGAGAAAGCAGCCACATAAAATTCTCTGAGGTGGGGAGGAGCAAGAGTTGACAAGTAATTTAGTGTCACTATCCTACCCACTGCCTCGATTTCCATTACTTTTAAATGAAAAATGTCAAACTGATCTCACTTGAGCTGGTGGGAATGATAAACAGGTTACTGCTGAAGCTTAGGGCAGCATAATATGTGACACAGCAGTGTACCCCTCCTTTCCTCCAATAAGTCAGAGATGACACCTGCCTAGGTCACTGGGAGTGGAGATCAGTACTCATAAAATGGAAGTATTCCTTGACAGAGCAATGGAAGGCTGGCATGACCTGCAGTATGAGCAGAAGATCTGGGAGCATCCTTCTCGGACCCGAGCAAGACAGTACAGGGAACATTAATTTCTGGCAAGATCTAATGAGATTGATCACAAAGTCTAATGTGTATACACATGCATACACACACACAAACCATATCTATCTTTTTTGTAATCTGGTACATATATCTACTAGATTACATTAAATGTGTATATGTATATTATCTCTATATATTCATTTTCAAAATAGATTTCATAATTTAAAAATGAGCAGTAGTTCAAAATAGTAACTAATTTAATATCCAAACCTGTATTATTGAACTTCAAGTAGAAAATAATGTCTATTTCAACAGGATTCATATTTGTATGCAACCTTTTAAAAAATGGATCTGACTCTTTGAAGTTGAGACTAAGTAAGATTGTGCATTGGTCATGTAAGTTTATTAGAGTAGAAAGAAAAGCAAATGGGCTTTAGCTTCAGAAAAAAATCTGCCAAGTTTCAACATCTAGGACATGTTACACAGAATGGAAATTTCTCTGGAATCACAATGGACATCTTGTTAGTAAAAAAATTACAATTTCTGCCATGTTGTGTTATGTGCTTAGTCCTTTATTTTCCCTACTAAATATTTGGAATTTGCTCTAGGAAAGATCACTATCAAAAAATATAAGCAGGAAGGAATAGGGCTGTTTTTGCACAAGAGGATTACCTGGGAATGTATATGGAAATTGCTGCAAGACATTCAAGAGAAAATCTTAAGTTATGAAGAATCATGAGTTCTTAAGAAACTATGGTGGATGGCATTTATTCACATACAAGAGTGTCAAAATGGTATCTCTCCCACAAAAAAGGAAAAAAATGTGACCCAAATATTTTATTTAAATTATAAATCTTGGAAGGCAGAAATAATGTCTACAAAGCACTTTCCCTCCTGAGCAAGCAGCTAGACTCGATTTCCCAGGTGTCTATGCACTTGCCTGAAGCCACATGACAGTCCTACCAAACAGAATTGAGTACAAGTGTGTACACCAGTTCTAGAAAATAAACACATAAACCAAAAACCAAAACCAAAAATCAAAACCTGCCATCTTCCCCAAGTTCTCTTGTTTTTTGCTGTTCCTGGTTCCTGGCCACATTCACAAAATACAATGGAAAACCCTGAGGCCTTAGAGGAAATGATAGAAGCATCCCAATACCCACCTCTTCACCCTGACCTCAACTCACAGGCCCTAAATTGGATTCGAATCCTAGGGGAAAACAGCAAGTTTTGTATTGAAGCCCCTAAAATGTCATTGCTCTATTGTAGTTTACCATTTTGTCTGAAATTAGTACCATTCTGTCAGTTCCTGAGTTATGAGAAATTGTATATGAGTGCAGAACAATGCTACATAATATTTGTAATATGTTGTACATTTTTCATGCATAAAATGACTTCTAGTTCTTATTCCATGGTGTCAGCCAGTATTTTTAAATTAATTCTTTTTTTGTCCTTTTAAGATTCTGAGTTCAATGTTTTTCTTACACAGGTTATGAGGAATATTTACATTGGGTGAATCCAGCTAAGAATTGTTACCAGAATTCTGGAGAAGAGAGGACAAAGAGCTAATTGGCAGGGTACTTATCTGCTGGTTTTATTCCTGCACCATCCCAAGTCAACTGGAGATGACTACTATTCTTTTTCATGTATTTAATGTAATGCATTTTAATATAACTTATTTGACTTTCTTTGTTTTTTTTAATATGAGACGTTAAATAAAATGCATAGTATTTATTTTTATATATGTTGATTTGTGAGAACATTTATTTGCTGTGGAAAATTTTCAATCTTCAAATACTAAATCCATGAAAATGACTGATTTGAGACACCTTGTAGTGAGAATTTTAAACTATTAGACACAAAGGCAAATTTTCAAGTATTTGTTAAAATGTTCTAATCTATCTTTTCAAATAATAATCCAATATTTTGAATTCCTACTCTTGTATTAAGTATTTTTAAAAGGAAAATTCATTTCATTTCTAATGTCCTACTTTAAAAGAATATGCAAATATAATTGGCTGAGGATAATTCATATCCTTTTTTCCAATATAAAAAGGGATAACTGCAGTGGAATAATAATTCAACATATCCCACTTAAACTAAAATTAACTTCATTAGGTGTTCGTGGTTCCTATCATGCAAGAGACATGAGTTCTAAGCCTCATGATCATTAGTAAGTGCCGATTTCTTTCAAGAAAATAGTTAATCTAGCCTTCTTTTATAAAAATTGTATTAAAAAATGGGTACACTATTTTAAAATGATTGTTTTAATTACATATTTGAAACATTACTAAAAAAGCTCAATTTTAAACTGCTTCTGGCTAAAGAACACTTACCATGTGCATTTATCTTATTAAGCCAAAGTTAAAATTCATGTTACAGTCCAAAAATCTTCTTTCCTTCATATATATAATAAACATTTACTGAAGATGATGAATTTAAGATAGTTATATCATTTTATCAAGAAATATGGTATTTATATAAATCCTCTAAGTTTTATGGGCCCTGAAATGCTTACTTAATTCCAATACTTTCCCTATCATTTACACAGAGACATTAGAAATTAAAATTTTAAATTCTGTAATTTAAAATCAGGAATGGCTGTCATAAAAGTTGACTTATCATAGTTCTCCAAGGTTCCTTTCAAAAAGCAATGCTGTAAGCTGAGCCAAATTTTTATTCCAATTTGGCAATGGCTTGCTTAGTCAATAGGAAATGGGTGGCCAAAATTCTCTCTTCCAAAGTTTATAAAAATATGGCCAAATAATAATTCCTGACAAAAATTAAGAAATCAGCAGCAAGAAGAACAGGTGGTGGATTGAATACAGCACTCCCATACTAAAATGTACATTCCACAATTTTTGCAGAAGCTCAAATTGGCACTGCTAAGCACATCTTTGTTGTATATCATTTTAGGTTTTGATTCTCTAGTGCTTAGCATTCTTGGAGAATATGGACATGTAAAATTAACTCAATCATTTCTCTAACTTTCAAAGTACAGTGCCAATGAATAAGAATCCAATTTTTACATTCATAATTATTTTAAATAAATTAACAGTGAAGTATGAGTGGTTGACTACCTTATGGTAGTATAACCATTATATTCATGAGACAATTGCTTTTGAATCAAAAATCATTCATGCTTAAGTATTTTCTTTGGTCAGTTTTTTAACACGCCTTGTAACTTGAATTTAGTAATATTGGAAACTAAAATAACATAAAACAACTTCAAAAACTCTGGTTTTTCACCTTATAAATGTGAAGCATTTGAAGGCCATTTGAGTGTCTTAGCAGAAGCATTTTATTGCTCTGATGGAAATGACTGCAATTAGTTCATGAAGACAGTGATATTAGAAGTTTATACATGGATGTTTTCTCTCATTTACTGAAAAATTTCATAAAGGAGCTATGAGTATTAGTCATGACCACCTCCTTCCTGTTTTTACACTCATCCTGGGGCCCCCATCCAGTGCTGCCATACTTCTGGTCTTCTGGGGCCCACAAATGACAGGTATTTTCCCCAGTAAAATGGCCACCATTTAGTCCCTGTTCTCCTGAGTGCCATCCAATCTGACTGAGTTTTGTCTTCCTCTAACTGCCCTCTGCGCTTTGATGTCCACTTCTGCATTTTTCTCACTTTGTTGACTTATTCTCCTCTGTTAGACATATAAATGAGGTAGTTCTCAGAGCTCTGCTTTGGGAATCCCTTTATTTTCTCTATTGATTTTTTCTTTTGACACTATTCCATGTATCTCAGGAAACTTTATATTTAAATATTTACTTTAAATCTATAGATCCATCCATAATCATTCACAGAATTATATACCTAACTGCCTTACATTTTACAAGCCCAAACATGTCTCTGGGTTCTTCATTTTTGTTTCTTATCCACACCTTTGCATCTCAGCCATAATCATAGTCATGTTACCAGGTAATCAAAATAAAACCTTATGAGCTTTACTTAGTTGCCAGAATTCCATTATATTTCATATCCACTTCTTCAAGTTGTCTTAATTCTAAATCTCAAATACATTGTAAATCTACCACTTGTCTACATTTACTATAATGTTTTCCTGGGGAAACACTATTTCTAGTTTCCTAAAACCTCTGTAGTTGGTCTTTCTGTTTCAACTTTTCCCTTAACATCCTTCTACAAAAAATATCCAAAGACATAGCTAAAAATCCTAAATAGATAATCTCATTCTCTTCAAAACTCTCTTATGTCTTTCTATTTATACTTTAGTCTGGCCGACAAGGCCCTGAGCAATTGGGTTCCTACTGTCTCCTCTGACTTTTCTCATTTTCCTCATCATGCACATATATCGCCCACACCAGACTTATTTCTGCTCTTAGATTATCAAAATTCATGGTAAGTGGGTTTCTTATGAACTATGGATATGAAAGCCTGGGGCACTATATCCCCATATTATGGGCACTATATCCCTATTATGACCAGGACAGTTTTCTTTGTACTCATTTCTAAGCCTAAATATTATATATTTCAAGGGAGTTTTTATTAATTAACTCACCTTTAAGTCAACAAGTATCATATATCTTATCTTTTAGTTATCTTACCTAAACTAATTTCTTGCATATGTAGAAGTTGATTGCTCTATAGTTCTATAATCTCATACTGTAGAACATTGTTTGGGCCAGAGTACATTCATACACACTCACACATACACACACACACACACAAACACACACACACACCACTCAAATGTTGAATAAAGAAATAAATGAACACTAATAGCTGCTGAAGAATATAAAGTAAGGAATGTCTCCTACAATATCATGTAGTCAATGCAGCACACGCATGAGGGTGTTTGTAGAATGAAAGTGAGGGATAAGGTTAGAGATTCTGGGAAGGGTGATAATTGATACAACATATGGAGGTAGGGAATGGGCTGCTGGAGTGTCCCCAAAGGCCCTGAGTTAAAGGTTTGCCTCCTCACTTGCTACTGGGAGGTGGTAGGAGCTGTGAAACACGGGTTTTGTGGGACATATTTAGGTCACCAGGGACATGCCCTGCAAGGGGACAGTGAAACCATGGCCTCTTCCTTGTTTCTCTTGGGCTTCCTGGCCAGGAGAGAAGTTTTGCACGTCATCTGCTTCTACCATGATGTGGTATCTCTCCGATTTCCAAAAGGAAGAAGACCAACAGATGGTGGAATGAAACCTTCAAAACTATGAGCCAAAATCAACCCTTTTCTCTTCATACCTTTATTATCTTAGGTATTTTTATGATGATGGAAAGCTGGCCACCACAGAGGCATTCAATGATTAGCTCTGGATAGAGCCATCTACATTCTTTCTTGTGATTAAGGAAGGAGTAAATTAGGGAGAGTTTCATTGTAGATCAGCGATTGGCTGTCAATATTGTGATCAGCGCAAACTGCTGGCAGGAATGACTCTCAGGTGCAAGATCACTATCAGCTAGTGCCAGTGGGCTGCTTCCGCTCTTCCTCTGCTCCTTTCTTAGGAAGTAGAGTACTGCCTCAAAACAGAATCAAGGAGGTCAGAGGGGATACAAGACTATCTGCCCTGACCGAACACAGCACTTACCTGTCCCAGCTGTCTTTTTAAAGCTATAAATAAGTGTGCTGTAAATAAATATCGCTATAATAATTCCACACTGACATTTAGCTTTCTGTTCCTATATTTATGCTGTAATTTATTCTTCTCATTCAGTGATAATTGAAATTTAAAGCATCCTTGATGCTTTTCTTTTTATTTCTGATCATTATTTTTATCAAATATACACATTCAACTATCTACTTCTAATTCATTTTGATTCTTCCAGTTCTTACCTGTTTTAAATGGAATTTTCAAATGAGGCAATCAGTATGCTCAGTTGACATCATAACAAATTGAATATTTATATTTTTCTCTGAATCTATTGTTTACTATTCAAAATATGAATGCTATGATAGACAAGACAGTGTGTTTCTACTGTATAATTTCTATTAGGAAAAAGAAAGCTAGTAAGTTAGGCAGAAAGTTGTCAATATTTAGCAAATAGTAGGTCCAAGAGAAACCATGCACTGTGTGATGGCTGAGGAAATATGATGGGAGGGCTACTGACACTGTGCAGAATTAATCACAGCAGTGTCAAACATAACAGCCATCCTGTCATAACTCCCTTAATGTTCACATTTAAAGATAGCACAAAATTGAATGTGTTAACTTGATTTGCTTAGTTGAAAAGCCTTGCTCAACTTTTATTTTTCAGTGCATTTAGAAGCAGACTTATGGGCCATTATTTGCAGTAAAGAAGGGACTTAACAGATTTCAGATGTTATTCAACCCTGTATGTGCCTATATCTTGCCCTGAAATCACTGTTGCCCACATCTGTTTCTAGATCTTACTTAACTCTCAAATGTTCATTTGCAGTGAAAGATGATATGGCTACCACCACTGATGCCTATGCAGGAGCCTTGAGTAGAAACTCTAAATAAGTACAAATCTGCTGCAATACCTTTCTAGATCTAAATTATTCCATAATCAAAGTGTGATAATCAATTCCTTCTTGTTTTTCTTATTTGTTCTCAATGGAAGGGCTTTGAAAGCTGCTGGCCTCACCACAGATCTAGGAGAGGAGATGGAAGCCTGATCTGACTTTAGAAAAATAGCTGAGAAACTTCCTGTTCTTTTGATTGTATGAGTTTTGCGTGCATGAGTACATGTTCTCAGTTTTCATTGCTAAAGTGATGAATATCTTATTATTAAATATGTCTAAAAGAGATTGGTAGAATATTATTTCAGTTTACAAAATTATAAAACAGATATTCCAAAATGTACATTTTTTTCTATGTAAATTGGATTGTTTGCATTTTGTTTGACTTTAAATTATTATAACTGCTACTAATTAAGTAATAGCAAACCTTGTGCCATACATAAATTATCACACTGCAGTCCCCATAGCATAATGGAAACTGAGATAACATTACCTAATATTTATGTGGATGCTAATATTCATATTGATGCTGTTGACAGTAAGATAAATAATCCAAGATTTCACAGTGAGTTAGACATTCAAGTTAGTCTTGAATTCAACCTGACTTTATCTAATATTTATTATCTTAAAAACACTTTCTATAAACTATTATTAACCATCCTCTGTTGACATTTAATATTTAAATTCTTTTTGAGATTATGAGAGTTAAACTATTCAAAATGATACAATTCACATGTGTAATTCAAACCCAAGATGGGTATGATTTTATCATTATGCTTAGACCAGTACTTTCAAAATTTTGTTGAAAATGGAGGTTGTACTTTCAACATATGTGCACATATTTATTTGTAAGTTATGTAAGCTATTTGATAACATCTCATATACATTGCCAAAGGTAAAATAATAGTAGAAAATTCTGAAGGAAAATGTAAAGATAAAATATATTACCTTAAAATAAAATTTATTATTGTTATATTATACTTTTGTTCTATTGAGAGAAAATATTCTTATTTATATTTAAGTCTGGCTTAATATTTTTAAAAGAATATAGGGATCTTAAAGTGTGATTCTAAGTTGTTTATTTAGTATATTAGTTAAATAAGCATTCTAATTGAAACAGCTGCCTTACAAAAATATTAATTCAAATGGAAGGATTGAATAATAGACTAAAATTATGTTGAAATACTACTGGCTGACTACTGTTTAAACTCTTCAATGAAATTGAAAGGGAAGCAACACTCCCAAATTGATTCCTGGAAGCAAGCATCACCTTTATCCCCAAAGCAGAGAAAGACCCAACTGAAAAAGAGAACTATAGGCCAATCTCACTAATGAACATAGATGCAAAAATCCTTAATAAG
>NW_004624779.1:402079-416433 GCF_000247695.1 Heterocephalus glaber | reverse complement strand
TGTTGTATACCTACAATGTACCAATAAAATAATTTAATACAAAAAAAAAAAAGAAAGAAATACTACTGGCTGATTTCTATCTTCCCTTGTGGTAATTAAATTTTCTTGGAAAATTAATCAAAATTTTAATATTTTCAGAAATTTTACTTAAAAGTCACTAAAACATTTATTGGGGAGATCCATAAATTTTTGCTTCTTACATAATTTACAAAGTTTGTGTCTGCGTATTTGAACTATAGAGATATAAAAATATCTTGTATTGACAAAGCCACATTCAATCTGTTACAAAATCTAATACTCAAAACTGATAGTGATGGAAACTACTCTAAATACTAGGGCTTTTTTGTGATTTTTGCTGATAAAAAAATGGTTATGTCATTTTTACTCTACTATTAAAGAGAAGTTTTCGCTCCATAAGATGTTAAGTGCTTCAGTGAGTGCACAAAGTTGCATTTCTATAATATCATTAGAAAAAACAAACATCACAGTTATAAAATGTTTCTTAAAGTATAATTTAAAAAATCCAACAGTATAGATAATTGTATTTTATTATAATGTTAGTTTCTAGATCACTAGCATGTTAATTAGCAGTTTTTGGTTTGTCTTTTGGAGATGTCAGAATAATGTTTTCTGTGGTAGTCATTACATATTTTTAAAAATCATAATTAATAGGCCTTTAGAAGTAGAAAAAGAAACCTGGGAGTGGTGGCACATGCCTGTAATTCCTGCACTCGGGAGGCTGAGGCAGGAGGATTGCTGTGAGTTTGAGGCCAACCTGGGCTACATAGTGTGTTCAAGGCCAATCTGAACTACAGAGTGAAACTCTGTCAAAAAAAAAAAAAGAAAAAAAGGTAGAAAAAGTTCTACATTGTTCCTTGAAAAACCAAATGGTGCTAGCAGGTGAGATTTAGTAGTCCATAAGCAACCCATACAATTAAATACCAGGCTTACTAGTATCCATAAGTCAACAACTTGGGCCTGGCATGGAGTTAATAGTTGTCTAAAACATATAGTAAGTATATGATTTGATGATAAAACATTATAAAGAGTCTATTAATTTGGGGGGCTTTAAAAACTACTTGTCTGACTTTTATATTCATGAAAAGAAATGTGAACAATTTTAAATAGTGCTTCAAGTTAAAATTTTTAATTTGAACTATTCCTACTTACTGTAAAGTTTTTAGAATCTTTTTAGTCTGCTAAGTTGCAAGCTGGTGTTGTAAATCATGAGTACCTCAATACTGAACACTAGAAATGATAATTGTGTTAATGCCTACAACTATCACTCATAAAAAAAAACAAAAACTATCACCCGTAAACCAGCATTTCAATTATTTTTGTGGTCAACGAAATGTTATAATTTGTCCCAATGACTGGATTTCTGACATATAAAATATATTTATTTGATTTTGTCAAATTCAGTTTTGATAAATTACCAATTTTATCTGCTTTAAATTTTAATGTTCATGTATAAAAGCATTCACAAAAAATACGTTTAATGGTTTGAAAAAATAAGCTAATAAATACTATGTATTATTCTTAGGTGTATGTACATAGGTTAAACAGAAAAGCTATTTTCCCAAGCATCTAATTCAGAAACTTCATGCAATACTGGTGTTACAATTCATGTTTTCCATTCAGTAATCCAGAACTGAAGGGCATGTTCACATAGCTGTACATTCTGCCCTTCACAAAGCACTGGCTCATTTGTCCTACAAGCTATGTGGCTATGTGGCTGACCACAGATGTTGGATTAGGCAGATGGACAGCCATGTCCTTGCATGTCACTATTAACTTTGTCATCCCAGACATGACAATTGCCTATATATGCCTCTTACACGCTGTGTAATGAAGATACTATAGTAGCCTCACATAGGCTTATTGATGATGAGATAAAGTGTAGAGCACATATAATATTGCCATGAACCGAAGTAAGCAAGGAAAAAGTTACAGTCCTTCATTGTGTGTATGTGTGTGTATATATAGTTTGTACCAAATTCCTTCAATATGGCTAACCTTGGATTGCTCATGGAACCTGATGCAAGAACTTGTGATCTTAGTTCTATGTGATAAATATTCAGTGTTTTCTAAAACAGCACACAGCTTAATTTTACTATTCACATCACCATAGCATGTCCTTTACATTCTAGTCTTCCAGTCGTGGACATGTATGCCTGATGTGAAAACACTCCCATCAACTTTTCAAGGGCCATATGTATTAAATTAGTGTCTGTTCTACACTGGAGCACATGCTGACAGGTGACAGATGAATATAACCCAGGAGAAAAAGTTAGTAGTGTGATTCTTGCTGAAGCCTACAACCTTACTTTCTTTACTCTTTGCTAATTATCTAAGTAATTTCTTATCAATACCTAATTAATATATGTTCAAAGATTATTTCTTCTGATAAAGCCATTTTTGAACATATTCTTAGCCTGAGGTAGTCAAGAAGAAAACTTTTTTGAAAAATTTTATACTTCAGTAAAAAAAAGACTTCAATTTTTAACAAAAGCTTTGGAGAATGTGCAGGAATAGAAGTTTAATTTATTTTTAATAGCAGTCCATATAAACTAAACACTACTTTCATTTTTGATTATGATAAATTTACTTTCCACCCAAGCATCAGATGAAAAAGGATTACATGTTCTCCTATGTTTAATAGGTATACTGACAATATTTCCTAAAATGTTATTTGTACAAGGTTTGAAAGTGAAAAGAGGCATATTCCCGCTGATTTGCTGTATGGGAAAAGAGAGCCTGCTGAGTCCCTCACTCCTTGTAGAAGAACAGGATGCAGCTTCAAGTGCCGACCACATGCCTCTCCTCATTCCTCCGAGCCCACTGTGACCTTCCTCCTGGTGAGCTCGCCAGTACCCAGCACAGATGTGCACCTGTGACCCTGCTACCTGACTGGCCATCACATCTGTGTGGGGGACAGTTGCCAGGGGGGAACAGTGCGGCTCTCAGCCAGGAATGTTGTCACTGCCATCCTGCCACATGCTGACTCTGTCCAACTGATGAACAAAACCCAAGACCTAAAGACTTTAATGATAGGAATGGAAACTGTAGCTCATCATATTACCAGTGATCAGAGCAAAATGAGCCCTGCAGAGCCAGAAGCTGTAAAGCCAATTGGCGAAACTCCACAAAAAACTGATTCTAAGCATGTTAATTGAGCATAAATTAATGTGAATGTAGTAATGATCCATGTGAATTTTAGATGATTGACTATAACATTTATCTCTAAGGCATGGATAATATGAAACCCCTTTCTGTTTTAAGTGATTATTTAAAATACTGCAGAACTAACCAGATACTGATGCAGGCCAAATGAGGGAGCAGAAGTAGGGTGGAAGGGTAATTGTTCAACATCTGGATTCCTAAAATCCAGACAATCGTTATAGTTATAACATCCTTTAAAAAGCTCTGGTGACTGTATGCTTGATGTAGTATTTATAGTGAAGTTATTTCTCCAAAAATTTTTTAAAATCACAATTATAGGACATTTTATCTATTGAAATTTTCAAAGATAAGCATTTTTAAAGCTTACTTATTTCTTACTTTAGTATTCTCACTTAAAACTGCATTTGTACTGGCTGTTCCTTCTGTAGCTTCTCCCAACTTCCCAACTTGTTACTAAAGTACTTACAGTGATTAGGAAACACACATACACACACACACACAGACACACACAGACACACACACACACACACACACACGAAAGAAAAGGAAACAGCAATGACAAAACCTAGGATGAATGATTAGGTTATTTCCAGGGCAGAATCTGGGACAAACTTCAGTTACCAAATGAATGGATTAGATGGAGAAGGATCATCAATATCTTCCTCATACAAACTTTGTCAATGAAAATAGGACGAACTTCCTGGTCTTAAAGAAAACTATTTTATTCCACTTCTTACTGATGCTAGCTGAGACATCTAAAGTACAAACCAACCAGAAATTGGGGCCAGAACTTCACAACAAGGATCTTGTACTTTGAGACCTCTATCTATTTATCTAGCTTTCTACTTCAACTCTTGTTCACCCACCATATTCCAAGATTAATCCCCAAAAAGGAAAGTAACCAATTATAAATTTGCTGTAGGAACGTTGGAGTCAGGACAGGGCAGAAGCCATATGGGTTGATGAAGTACAGTTTCTCCTTCACCTCCATGGCAGAAAATGTCTAAGAACTAAACATAAAAGATACTCTGTATTTCTTAAAATTAAAGGGAAAAGCATAGGAAGAATCATAAGTTTGTGGAGAAAGTATGTTAGAGCAAAGAAAAAGAAATAACTTCCACCATATTCACAGTAATGATATATCTGTGAACATGATAGTTAAAAGAACAACATTTAAAAGTGTACACATTTTTGTTACAATGTTATTAGAGCTGATTTCTCTGAAATAAGTACAATAATCCATTTATAAAGAAAATCCCCAATGAAAAAGTAACAGAAGGCAATAAAAAGTGGAATTGTTAAGTAGCATTTATGAAGAAATATAAAATGGAAAGAGAAAGTGTTATGGTTTATATCTAGATGTCCCCCCAAAAGACTCATGTGCTCATAGCTTGGCCTTTTAGAAGGTGACTATATGATATGTAGGGAGCCCTATGGCTGTCTTGCTATTAGGATTTGGAGCCTGATTAAATTTGGATACTTGACAGCCTCTGTGATCACCAGCATGATGCAAAAGAGATACGTTGCTTCTCTAGCTGGAGGAAGACCTTGATGACATTCATATCACACTGGGTTTGCATTCATGCAGAATATAAGTTACAAGGTCACAGAGACTTGCACTCAGATTTCAGTAGAAGGCCTTGGAAGCCAGGCAGTGTGGCCCTGGGAAGGCACTGTGTAAAGCTGGCAAAGTGAAGCTGAAAGTCTAACAGAGAACCCAAGAAGTTGGAGAAGCCAGAAACATAGAACATCTGAAGAAAGCTGCCAAAATAAACCTCTCTTCTTTAAGGTTGTGTTTTAGTGATGAGAAAGTGATTGAGAAAGCAAGTATAATGAAGACAGACATTTGTGCAAGTAGAAAAGAGCGGCCTCTATAAAATCCAATCAAATTGTGGTAGAGGACAAATTTGAGAGAGTCTCACAGAATAATGAAGTAAAGAGCTAAGTGCAATAAAAAAAAGAGAAGAGACATGATTTTTATTTGGTCATATTATTTGAAGGATAGAAATGTACTATTAAAAGTTTACTTAATAGAAAGAATAATTAAAATAGAAAAATAAATTAAGAATAAAAATGAAATCTGGTTAAGAATCTTAAAAAGTAAACTAAACCTATAAAACCTTGCGTTTTCATATGATAGAAACTTTCCCTTTCCCTTTAATAGTCTTTGTATAAGATATCAATCTAGAATTTACTAGAGGTTATAAAGTCATAAAATTGAGTTAAAATAACGGAACAATATACTTCTATGTTCAGAATGGTCCACACATTTTAAGAGGGCCTTCTCCACCCTTCCTTATCTCATTCCGAGGAGGACAGAGCTGAGGCCCAAGACAAATGGAAGGCAAGGAGTCACGGGCTGATGGATACAGTAATGAGAATGGATCATCCCCTGCATTCTTACTTATCTCTCACTCCAAACTTTAGACAAATGAATTTTCATAGTCCATTATGAGTGGAAATTCAGTATATAGCACTGATCCTGCTAAATATCTGGAAACCGGAGCCTCGTAATTCCATTTAAAGGGACCCAAAGGCAGTTTCATTAACACTAGCAGTGTCCTGATCCTAGTAAAGGAGCTTGTCTTATGTAAAGCTCAATGACAGAAGAATAAACATCCTAAGACCTTATGATAACTGTGTGATAACCAACATTTCAAGTAAACCAATAATAGTTTTTCTAAAAAGAGAGTGTGAGGTGGCTCTCTGAAGCAAATTTTTTGTATGTAACCTACTGTCCACATTCTTTTTAAGAGTCTTTCTAATTAATAGAAAAAAAAATCATACTTTTTTCAGCATTGTGGTTTATCAGTTCTAGAAGTAATGTTATCCTCTCAGAATTCTAATGTAAATTAGCTTGTCTGCAAAGTTCATTCTAGATAACATAATAACAAGGCAATTAGAAGGGATAATCTCAAGAAAGTATGGGCAGACAAAATTCTTCCCTGCCACATTCCAAAACACTCCTTTCAATGTAAGCATTTTATTTTAACCCATTGGCCTATTCACAATTGTGTACCTATTGTGCTGGTAAACATTTTGAGATTCATTAAACTAGGTTATTTGAATTGTAAATAAAATTGGACCTAGGTAAGATTGAATATCTTTAAGTATATGGATAAAAATAAAGCTGCAAATGGCTTCTTCAAAGTAATAATAATGACAAACAGCAAAAAAAAAGAAGATCAAAATAAGTTATGTGCATCCAGGACTCATTTTTAAAGCAAAGGCAGCAAGTATAAGGAAATATGTTGCCAGAAATCAATGTTTTAATTGTATTTCAAAATTGTTACTGATTTCCTTTTTAAATAACTCTTGGATTATTATGAGTTCCTCATTTATATTCTTTGTATGATGACATGCCTCAAAATCACATATATATTCCTGAATATTAAACTTACCACATTGAGAATATGTTGATAATGAATACTTTATTAATTAGCAAAACATGATTTTTTTTCAAGTATGTAATTTAAGAGTGTGCTTTCACTAAACATTTATTCTGCTTGCTAGCATAGTAGGGGTAAAATAGTCATTCCTAGAACTCATTTCTCAGTGTCTCACATCTCTCCTTGCTTTCATGTTCAGTGAGAATTTTGGGAAAAAAATTTGTTCCAACAGATGGAGATGAGGATGCCTTTTTTCATTTGTTTGCTTTTCAATACCTGGGAAAATGTAGACATTTTATTATTCTGAAATCAGTTATTTCTTATTTTGTTGGATGCCACTCCTCCATACTCTTAACTTTATTATTAAAGTAATAATTCCAAATATCCTTTTCCTTTTGCATCTCATCTTTTATTTACCTAACTTTTCAATAGTAAATGTTTATAGCGTATCTCCTGGATGTGAGGCTCAATAGAGGTCACTGAAGAAAAAGGGCAACTGTAAAAATATGAGACAAGCTGGGAAGGTGAGAAGTGTGTTGATCATTGATGCTAAACTTAAGACAGTGAGACAACACCGGAGGCCAGTTAACCAGAGAAGTATTTTCAGAGTGCATTATAACCATGGAAAAACATGTGTTGCTTTTGGGGTCAGAGATGATCAGTAGCAATATGGAGATGAGTTTTCCCATTAGAAAAGATAGGAAAAATGGGGAGCTGTATATTGGTCACTTTCTTGTCCCTGGGACAAAATACCCATCACCCACAAATTAAAGGAGAAGAGGTTTTATTTTGGGTCATGGTTTCAATGGGTTCAGTCCAGAGTTGGCTAGCACCAAAGTAACAATAACATGGTGGAAAGGCATGGCAGAGGAGATCCCTCGACCTAGAGCAGCCAGGAAGCAGAGAGAGGTGAGAGGAGAATACACCCTCCCCAGTCATGGCCCAAGGGATCCACCTGCTCCAATTGGGCCACCACTCCTAACAGCACATTCATCTTGGAAGTCATCAATGGACTAATCCCCTGCTGAGTATAGCAATTCCCACCCATCCAATCACCTTCCAAAAGCCCCACCTCTGAACACAGTAGACTTTGGGAAACATTTTAGACCTAAACCATGACAGGTGCTAAAATATCACAGAAGGAAATAATTAATGGTTTGCTACTACTACATCATGTTTGAGAAAAATAATATATTGTGGTTTTCCTCATATTAAATTCTGACTTGGCCTGCCTTCTTTTTCTTTAGAGTGCTTGTCACTGTCTGACATATTATTGTATCTTGCATTACTTATATTTGGTCACTCTTTTAGAAAGTTATCTCTAGGACAGGGGATTTCTCTGTCTTACTTGCTACTTTATCTCCAATATTTGCTACAGAGATGCACACATACTTGAAACCCAGCCCTTCATGAAGGAGTGAACAGGTGACTAAGGCCTTTTCCTGCAACATTTTTCATACTCTGATTTGAGTTACTGCTCTAATTTTAGTGGAACCTAAATTCAATCAAATTCTTCACCATTTTCAATCATATCAATTTTTTTCTTAAATTGTTGTTTCATTTGTATGACTTGACTACTTTACTGCCTTTAATAGAATGTTTTTAGTGGGGATTCAGTAAGTTACCTACAAAGTTATAAAAATTTAAGACATAATTAATTATATATAAAACACAGTTTGTAAGAATTTAAAAATAAAATTCCTACTGCCAATATCTTATTTACTGTGTGTTCTCTCACAACTTATTTATTCTCTATGTATTTCCTTCTATGTGAAAGGATACATATTACCTACTTCCCTGTAATTGTGAATATTGAATTGTATATAATATGTGAAATTAGAAATGGAACATTATATATATGTGCATTTTCATTCTCCTTGATCAATAGCAATTTATGTGTTTGTCCGTGACCCGTATCATTATCTGCAATCTGAGAACAATGATTGACACTAATGTTTCCTGTCTAGCATAATGCTGTGTATGTATACGTGTATGTGTATCTGAGTGATCAACAAATAACCATACATATATTGTGCTGAATCTTTAAATACAACTTTCTTTTCACAGTACTCCATTCAATATACATGAAATCATTTTATAGATTTTAAATACACAACCATTTCAGATAAAAAAGTTAATATAATTCAGTAAACCATTAAATACACGATGCTTTCTTTCTCTTGATCGGTGAAGGTTTTTTCTATGAAACTGGAAAGGTACTTCCATTTAATTCTAAATAAAAGCATCTCAACATTTTTTTTTGTGATATTGTACCAGTTATAACATTTTCAATTCTCAGTGGCATAACTTGTAAATAACTCCTCTTTGCTTTTAGAGATTCTGCTAACATCCTAGCAGAAATTTTATAGGAAGAGTGGGTGTGAGTTTATTCAGTGTTGTCTAAACTGGTTATGAAAACAATTGAACACTCTTATGTGAGAAGGGATTTCATCTATTCAGCCAACTTTTGTAAATAACACATTTTAAAATACTTCACATACTATAGAATGAAAAAATTATTTTATAGTCATTTTATAAGGAAGGGACTAAAGCCAAGTAATACTAAATTCATTCATAAATGCATCCATTTCTACATTTACACACTGAACATTGAATTTCTACTGCTGTTGCAAACAAGAAGAAAGAGTAAAAAAATATCCAAATTGAGAGAAAATTTCTTTACGGTTCTGTAAGCACACAAAATAAAAACGTTTTGTATAAGTAAAAAAAGGGAGGCCAACTCAATGTACTGGGAAGACAAATGGAGGATAGGGTGGTTGAAAAAGTCATTGATCTGTCATATGAGAAGCAGAGCGTGATCAGGATGGAATTATGCACTGAATTCCTCTAGTGAAACAGGCAGAATTTATTAAGGTAATTAATGAGGAAAGAGTATTCTATACAGAGAAAACATCATACCCAAAGGACAAAGTCATAAAAATGTATAGTGAAGTAGGGGATTTCATCTTTGGGTTGGCCATGAAAGTGAAGAAATCAATCTGCAGACTGCCACTAGACGAAAACACCCACAATACAATGATTTGTAATTACATCATTGTAAAGGTTCTCCAGTTTTTAGAATCATATTATTTTCTCAAACTTTGCATTTCTGTTTCCAGAAATTTTAATGAATCCTACCCCAGGCTATAGCAATAAAGTGTGGAAATAAACTCTTGAACCTAAAACTATAAGGATGAACTAAAGGTAACAATTCCAAAAGAATCATTCTGAATCCTTGACACAAAATAGAAGTGTCTCCTAAGTTTTCTTCAGAGGTGTAACATGTTTGAAGGACCACAAAATAAAAGCAATAGAATTTTGAATTGTACTCTGTAATTTCCTCAGAACTGCAGAATAAGAGACGTAGGTTGTAGGTAGGTTATTTCAGAATTATGCTACAACCATACTTTGGTCACCCTCAGTAATTTTATGGTGAGAGAACCCTCTTTCTTGAGCTCTTCCCTTTCTGTGATCTTCCCACTTCTTTCCCCTTCCCAACTAGTCCATTTTTTGGTCTTTTAGTAAGAGGTGTGGATTTATCTCACTCTGGTGCTCTTTCTGAATCGCACCCATATCTAAGGCAAGTGATTGGAGGACATAACAAATAATAAAAGCAACGGTAGTATACCTGACCATATTGAACACACAGCTACTTAAACAGGAAAGGAAGGTTTAGGTGGCTATGAGCCCTGGCTGCTTGTCCTTATAGCTACCAACAAACCACATTCTTCCTCCTGGAGCTCAACCTAGAGAGCCCTTCCTACTGTTCCCTTGCTTCATGCTGACGTCCACTTTGTGTATCAGACTATTTGGTGGTTCTTTGAAATTTGATCTTTGTATCTAGTCTGTCTCCCACTATTTAGTTTATTAAGTCATCAAACCAATGCTCTGTGCAATCTGTTCTGATGTTATAGCTTATTCCAACTTAGCCAAAATTGGAAAGCTTCAATGTATAATTTTTGATTCATAGTTGCATACAGATACAATAAAACCAAAGATGGATCCTATTTCCAATGAAGGAATGACTTCTGTAGAAATTTACTGCTTACTTATGTAACAGGAAGATTCACTTAACTAAACCAGAACAGGTCCCTGCCGAATGAATTAACTAGGACAGTACTGTACATAAATTGCATTATGTATGTTATAAATATTTTCTTTACTTCAATAATGGTTTCAGCATTATATATATTTATAACTAGTTATAACCTCTTATCCTCAATAGTTGTGATATAAATTAATATATTTATCTAATGATTCAATAAAAAATCATAGTATTCTTCATGTATCTCATGGTACTACCTCTATTAGATATTCTGAGAGCTCTCAAAAACATTTATGAAAGTATCTCGAATATTCTCTTGTCAATTGATTCTTTTATCTAGCCCTAAAAACATTACTTGCTTCTGAGCAGGCAAATAAAAAAAATAACAAATTAATTTTTCACTGTAATTTTTATGTTTCTCACTTCTGAGCTTATTCATCAGAGAAAACTGTTTTGCTCAAAAATAAGTACTGTTGCTGGTAACACTTGGAAGAAGTTCTATCATGTCAGGAAGATTCCTGTTTCGTTGCCCAGCATAATCTTTGTCTTGTTTTCTACTTAAGTCTAGAACCACCTTGCATTACTTTTGAACACTGTTAATCTTCACTTACAAAAGGGGTGTGTGTCGGGATGCTTTTCATCTATATCTATCCTGTTCACTCATCCAACCATTACTATGTCGAGAATGTTCCAGAATATCCTCTTTTGTCCTCTACACACAATGCAGTATGATTTGGGATGAACTAAGGAAGAGAGATTCCTCGTACATTTCAGCATCCTATTGAGCAAGTAATCTTTTTTCCCCATTATTACATGTTTGTTGAGTACATGCACAAGGCACATCTTAATTCTTTTGACATCTCTGTACCTTCCCCCTCCCGACATCTCTTAGTCTCCTTCCTATTTGTCAAAGATCTAGCTCCTAATTTCCTATTGTCTATCTTTTATTTTGTTCTTTCATTTATTATTTCCATGTGCATGCATATAGAAGAAAAGGCTTAATATTTAGCATCTTGAAGGCTAATAATTTGTCAGTTGCTTTTCCTCTCTTGGATCATTAACTTGAGGAATTGTTAAGAATTTATGCTAAATGATAGAGAAAGAGAGAGTTTGCTTGAGCCTAACACATAATATATAAAAGGTGAAACTCTCTCATCCTAATGTTGAATTGGTGAAGCAGCAATAGGTAACTGATGCAGATGAAATAGCACACACAATGGATCTGCTAGGGATATATGCAAAGTGATATTAAGTTGGCCACACACACATCTCTTGAATGCACATCCCGAGTTCAGAACGACTGAGCCTTCATGCCATCCCATCATGGGATGGGATGAAGGACTCACAGACCTCTACTCTGTTGGTATGTATGCTCTGTGTTTTTTTTTAAAGCAGTAAACTTGGTGCTGGCTGTAGGCCATTAAGTTCTGTCAGTGTAGTTGTCAATCCAAACTGTTGACCATTGCTGCCAGTAACACAGAGTTTTAAACTTACCACTTCCCTTTTCCTTTCATGGCTGAGTTTCTCCTCATGTTGCACTTATCTGTTTGTTTATTTATTTATTTCTGTTATCAATACGTTTGCAGTACATAATGATTACATTCACTGTAGAGGATTGCTACATGTGCACATTTCAATTCCCTTCTTTTTCCCCCCCTCCCACAACCCTCTTTTGTTTTTCCAGCATCAGATTCATTTATTTATAAGACTTAATAAATTTAATTGTCATATTTTTGAGTCAAGGTACACCTTTAGACACATTGTCCCCACTGGAATTGTTTTTCATTTTCATTAGAGTAACCAGAAAAAATGGAAAGGTACTTATTCTTTAAGTTTTGATTTGCCTTAAAATTATGTATCCTTGTCATTGAGAACAATCTACATAGTGACACAAATTTGTACATTTTTCAATACTTCCTTGCTTTTCTCTTCAAATTGGGAAATGTGTATTAATTATTTTTTAAATCTTTGCCTGAAATTTTATATCCTTAGAAGTTTTTCCCATATATGTGTACTATTATTCAAGTAACACTTAAAAGTCTAGCTACAGAACTTGTTGGTTTTGATCTCATGATTTTCCATGATATTGATATGATATTTAATGATAAATGTTAATGTTTCAGGTTCAAATAACCAATTATAATAGAACTGTACAGGTTTTTAAAGGCCTTGCAGCACTACTAGCTGCCATGTGTAACGGTAGGGATTCTATCATATCCTCTATTGACAGAAAACACACAGAAAGGGTTTCCCACAAGAAAGTGCATGACACTTTGTGGCAGAGTTTGATAGAAAATAAATGAAATTTCACTTGCTAAAGCATATTTAAATAAAACTAGAACTTAAGGAAAATTTTAAAAAACAAACTTTAGAGCCAATAAAACCTTAAAAGTCAAGCTGGTACTACAAAACCAGAAGTTTGGAATGAACAGATCATAAAATAAATTTGAGACTAGGGCTTACAATGGTACCCAAAATAAAATCTGGAGTACAGATTTGTAAGTGTTTTAAATGTTACACTTTCAGTAGAAATATAAATAGGGAATAGAATCTTCCTGTGGAGAAAAGAAACCAAGGAAGACATTGCTTGAATTCTGTTCCTTCTCATTATGACATACAATAGGCTCCAAAGAAAAACAACCTGTAACCTTGTAACCTCTGAGTGATAGCTTGCTATTTTGAGGTCATGAAATTATATCCCCATACCCATGGCTCCCCTTTCCAAGAAATCAAATTACCTGGTTCCAGCTTTGTGGCATACCCTCTTTGATCTCATATAAAATCCAGTGAGAAAACTTTTCTGGACAAAAGTATACTCAATCCAAGTTGCTCAGAGTTCCCGGGTGGAATTCATGTATGATCTCCCAATTGAAAGTTGCCAAATACAGAAGGAAAAATGTTATAATTGAAAGTAATAGTTAAAAGTAAATCCAAGATATTTTAAACCTCTTTCCAGTTTACTTCAGAGAAACATAAGAAATTCAAAGAAAAAGAGGAGATCTAAAATAAGACAGAGAGAAAAGACAGATAATACTCAAGGAAATATCAACTAAATAGAAAACAGATTTTTTACTATCCATGACATACTGTGCAGCATTTTTTCAATGATCTGACAAGGTTTAACTATTTTTCTGAACTTAAAATGAATTTGAGAAAGGATACATTCACAATAATACATACACAATAATCAAGAGTTTTTATCACCAAAATAAACAAAAACCAGGAAACTTTCAAAGGAGAATATCTTAAGTGGAAAAATGTAAGACACTAGAAAGAATAATGAAAGAGGAAAATTTTAAGTATTTAATTAAATGTTTAAAAAACAGCAGTATAAGAAATAAGATTTAACTTACAAGACTAAAGATAACAATAGGCTTTGGTTTATGGAAAAAATTAAAAACACAGAAAAAGAAATGAATTGAATTATGAATCCCAGTTATATGTTCAAATCACCTTAATCGATATGTTCAGAATTCAGTTATTCCTTATGTATCAAAAGGTGATGCCTTAGTTACTTTTCTCATTGCTGAGACCACATACCCAACACCCACAAGTTAAGGGAGGAAAAATTTATTTAGCTCACAGTTTATAGAGGCTTCAGTCCTTAATTGGTTGACGCCAAGGCAAGGCAGGGTGACTTGGCAGAGGAGCATCTCACAGCAGAAACAGTTCATGATGGGCAGAAGACACCAGAAGCAAGCAAGCAAGGAATGACCACAATTCTTTCTATCATATAT